>JAWWMW010099548.1:0-11053 GCA_035048345.1 Echeveria elegans
GGGCCAAAAGTCACAACCATACCAGGCTTGATGACTCCAGTCTCAACACGTCCCACTGGCACAGTTCCAATACCTCCAATCTTGTAGACATCCTGAAGTGGCAGACGAAGAGGCTTGTCTGATGGCCTCTTAGGCTCGCTGATCATGTCAAGGGCTTCCAAAAGGGTTGGTCCCTTGTACCAGTCAAGGTTGGTGGACCTCTCAATCATGTTGTCACCCTCGAACCCAGAGATGGGAACAAATGGAATTTTGTCAGGGTTGTAACCGACCTTCTTCAAGTATGAGGACACTTCCTTCACGATTTCTTCGTACCTAGCCTTGGAGTACTTGGGTGTGGTGGCGTCCATCTGTTCACATAACCAACAAAACAGCAATGACACGTCTCAGTCATCTGTACTTGTAACAACTTTTATTAATAAAAAAACAAAACACATACCTTGTTACAACAGCAAATCATCTGCCTCACTCCAAGAGTGAACGCAAGAAGAGCGTGCTCACGAGTCTGACCATCCTTGGAAATACCAGCTTCAAAACCACCAGTAGTTGAGTCAATGATAAGCACAGCACAATCTGCCTGTGATGTTCCGGTAATCATGTTCTTAATGAAATCACGATGTCCTGGAGCGTCAATGACAGTGCAGTAATACTTGGTGGTCTCAAACTTCCACAAGGCAATATCAATGGTAATACCGCGTTCACGCTCAGCCTTCAACTTGTCCAGAACCCATGCATATTTGAAGGACCTTTTGTTCATCTCGGCAGCTTCCTTCTCAAATCTTTCAATCACACGCTTGTCAATACCACCAAGCTTGTAGATGAGATGACCGGTTGTGGTTGACTTCCCAGAGTCGACATGTCCAATGACCACAATGCTGATATGAATCTTTTCCTTACCCATAGTGAATAGCTACAGCTGCAGTCATTCACAAAACCATTAATAATCAAATTTCCATACAAACCAAGTGTAAAATAACTAGGTTGCCTAAACAAAACATAAAAGTGAACAAGATTTTGTAAGATTCCAGCACATGAACCAACTCTGATCTAAACTAGTAGTCACACACAGCAGCTCAATGCACAATCAATACGAAACTAGCAGAGCGCATACTATCCCAACCTAAAAAATAATAAGCAACCCATGTACATATGAACAAGCTTGAGAACATCCAATCCAACAACTATGCTCTAAATAACATAATGTAACACTAAGATCTTAGCAAAACCAGCTTAAATACTAAGCTAAGAAGATCGATCTAATCTACAACCATACAAAGCTTCACAAGTTAAGCTCAGTCAAATCAATTAAGCTCAGCTACTGACATAAGCAGAAACATGATCTTATATAAACAATTATCAAAATCAATATGCAACTACAACAGCCCCAGAAGCAGCATAAACAGTTCATCACAGAAGCAGCAGTAAGACGAAAACAAAAATGATTAACGAAAATCTACTATAACAGAAACTGATTTATACCTCAAACAACCAGATCTGAAATTGGAAGCCGATTGGAGAGGCAGCAGTGAAGAGAGAAGGAAGATTGGGGATGGAGGCGATAGCGGTCATTTTATAGGCAGGAGGAGTTGGGGAAGCTTAGGCTAAGTCCGTCAACCGTTGGATCAAAGTTTCATCCGGTGGTCAGTAATCGTCAACTTTGTGTACTTTATTCAGGTAAGGTCTCTCTTTTTTCAGTGTGCAGTTGAGTGCAACTGCTTGTGTTTTTTTACGATGTTTGCTTGGTACCCAAGATTTTTAAAAATAATTCAAATCTTCGGAGATAATTTCAGCGCAGATTTGACCTCAATATCAGTGCGTTTTCGATATTTAAAGATTGGGAGGCCTTTCACTTTGAGTTGACCCCGATACTGATAATTGGGTTATCAAATTGCATTTTTTGAGATACAGATGACGAGAGAAAAGGAAATGGTTGAGTTTGGCGACAGAACATGATAAATGTATCGAGCGATCTTAGGTAACTGCCGATTGGTCCTTTATGACAACAGAGTGAAATCACATTCCTACATTAACTAACAACATCTTTTGTTGTCATCAGGACACTCCAAAAGCTGCATCGGTTAGGCGAGTGTACAAGATTTGAACTCAACGAGACTGAGAGTTCTGATATCTTGATGCGGCACACTTGATATAAATACTCAAAAGCCAAGGGAGCTTGCGCCTCGTTATCAAATTAATAGTAGGATCACACGGCACAGTCCCCACATCATCGGAGATGTGGTAGAGGATCAATGCGTCAGAAAACAGAAACTGACCTGAATTTGGGGGCATGGATTCGCGCAAACTAGAATCATAAAAGGCAACATCAACTTGCAACAAAAACCAAAGATGTCCATCACAAAACATCTCAGGAGAGTTTGCCAATGACACGGGACACTAAAATAAGTGTTTTGGGAAACTAAATAGAAACTAAAGGAAAATTCTGTCAACAGGATGAAAGTCCTGTCTTCATTGTCGGAACACACAATTTGCTGTGCTCACTTTTTCTTAGCTGCAGCCTTGGTAATCTTGGCACCTGTGGGGTCTTTCTTCTCCACACTCTTAATGACACCAACAGCAACAGTCTGCCTCATGTCTCTCACAGCAAAACGTCCCAGAGGTGGGTACTCAGCAAAGGTCTCAACAACCATAGGCTTGGTTGGAAGCATCTTAATCATACCAGCATCTCCGTTCTTTAGGAACTTAGGCTCCTTCTCAAGTTCCTTACCAGACCGTCTGTCTATCTTAGTGAGGATCTCAGCAAACTTGACAGCAATGTGAGAGGTATGGCAATCCAGCACTGGCGCATAACCGTTACCGATCTGGCCAGGGTGGTTCATGATGATGACCTGAGCAGTGAAGTTGGCTGCTTCCTTGGCAGGGTCATCCTTGGAGTTGGATGCAACAAATCCACGCTTGAGATCCTTGACCGCAACATTTTTAACGTTGAACCCAACATTGTCACCAGGCAGAGCCTCGAGAAGAGCTTCATGGTGCATCTCCACAGACTTAACTTCAGTAGTCAGACCAGTTGGGCCAAAAGTCACAACCATACCAGGCTTGATGACTCCAGTCTCAACACGTCCCACTGGCACAGTTCCAATACCTCCGATCTTGTAAACATCCTGAAGTGGCAGACGCAGGGGTTTGTCTGATGGTCTCTTGGGCTCGCTGATCATGTCAAGTGCATCCAATAGAGTTGGTCCCTTGTACCAGTCAAGGTTGGTGGACCTCTCAATCATGTTGTCACCCTCAAAACCAGAAATGGGCACAAACGGGATTTTGTCAGGGTTGTATCCGACCTTCTTCAAATACGAGGATACTTCCTTCACGATTTCGTCGTACCTGGCCTTTGAGTACTTGGGTGTGGTGGCATCCATCTATGCAAGTAAATAACACAATACAAGTATAAGACACCAATTATAACATAAGTCATAATTGATGATTGAACAAGCAAGTACATATTAAACAACATTTACCTTGTTACAACAGCAAATCATTTGCTTCACTCCAAGAGTGAAAGCAAGAAGTGCGTGCTCACGGGTCTGACCATCCTTGGAAATACCAGCCTCAAAACCACCAGTGGTTGAGTCAATGATAAGCACAGCACAATCAGCCTGTGATGTTCCCGTAATCATGTTCTTAATGAAATCACGATGTCCCGGAGCATCAATGACTGTGCAGTAGTACTTGGTGGTCTCAAACTTCCACAACGCAATATCAATGGTAATACCACGTTCACGCTCAGCCTTCAATTTGTCAAGAACCCACGCATACTTGAATGACCTCTTGTTCATCTCAGCAGCTTCCTTCTCAAATCTCTCAATCACACGCTTGTCAATACCACCAAGCTTGTAGATTAGATGACCAGTGGTGGTTGACTTCCCAGAGTCGACATGTCCAATGACCACAATGCTGATATGAATCTTTTCCTTACCCATGGCTAAAAACTACAGTTATCTGCAAGCAGTTATAGAAACATCAAAATGCAACTACAGAATCAGCAAGCCTACTGAAAGTCAACTGAGGTCAACGCAACTGTACATATTGCTAAATCACACATCTACAGCATCAAGACTATACCTACCCATGAAGGCTGATATACAGATTAACCATCAGATCGAACACGCACAGCTTCTATAGCAACAAGCTTCCTGCTCTTTCTATACTTGCTAGCTTAGCATATATAGCTCAAGTAGTAAACACTGAATCAACTAGATACACCAAATTCCACAAAGACTATACTTACTAAATCTGAACTCAAATTACAACAAGCGTACGCTATTATCATTAGATCAATCCGCAGTTAGCCGCTGAAGCAAGTCAACTTGTCAACTACGAATCGCCTAGCGAAGAAACAAATCTAATCTAACGCAACTCCACGAACTCTATATCAGCAAAATACCGAATTAGCGGAGAATCATACCTCAGAGACAACGAGATTCAGACGAGGATCGGAAGAAGTGATTCAGAGGCAGCTGTGAAGAGAGAAATTGCAAGAAAGATATCTAACGTTTTATAGCCAAGCGAAGGATTGGGTTGTGCTAGGGTTTGACTATCGACCGTTAGATGAAACGCAATCCAACGGTTGAGAAGAGCA
This sequence comes from Echeveria elegans, assembly GCA_035048345.1. Classification (NCBI taxonomy): domain Eukaryota; kingdom Viridiplantae; phylum Streptophyta; class Magnoliopsida; order Saxifragales; family Crassulaceae; genus Echeveria; species Echeveria elegans. Next base: position 4,595 of record JAWWMW010099548.1, read on the forward strand.
CATGGACGGTGTGTCGCAGTTTTTGGTGGAGAGAAAAGTTGGGGATGTGTTAGGTTTTTTTTTGAACCGTTGGATGGAATTTGATTTGACGGCTGTGATTGTGAAGTGGACTTTGAGGAGAGGTTTTAATGACGGCTTAAGACATGTTAGTTCAGATTTTTAAAATCCGAGTTGTTAGTGAAAGTTAGGGTTTTCAGTTATTGTGTCCCATTAATGTTTGTGAATACAGGTGTCAAAATGAATGAATTGATTGAATTATGTATGAATTTTAAAGAGATTGTATATTAAAATATCTAATCTATTTAGATAATTTATCGTAAACTGATTAAATGGATTAGACCAACGATTAAATGGATGAGCTTAAAATGTTCTAAATGGTTGTTTAAATCCATTTAGTCCAACAAATTTCATTAATTCATTTACATATAAATAGATTTCATTAATCCGTTTATATTTTTTAATGGATTTTATTTATCAATTATAAATTCTTAATGAATCTTACTAATCTATTTACCTAAACGGATTATTTTGCCACCTCTATTCGTGAATATTTATGGTGGAGAGTAGTGTTTAGAGTTTATTTAATGGTAATTAATATGAGTGTTGTACCCATAGAACTAAATAAATGAATGAATTACAAATCAAAACAAATAGATTATATAGTCATTTCTTACAACTTCGCCGGTTCTAATGGATGAGCTAAGGTCGAAAGCTAAGTCATAATAGTGGTTCTTTGGTTTGGCAGTAGAAGTTATCAGAGATCAAGGGTCGGGGACGAGCGCAAGTAAGCATTCTAATGAATGTTGTTTCTACTTCAGGGAGTGGTATTTAGACAACATCGATACCAATGCCTTTTTCTGGGTTTCACATAAACCTGTTGGCGTACCGCTTGACTCTCAAATAGCGTAATGAGCATAATATGTTTGCGGTTTCTTGAATGTGTAAGCCTGTATGCGGTTGCAGACTTCAGACGGAGCTGGTGATCACGATTCTCTTTGTCCGGGTGTGGGAGGAGGATTATGAAACATAATGCGGTTAGAGATGTGTTGTTCACATTTTTATGGAGCTCTCACTCACCACAGACTGCGTCGTAGTAGAGAAGATAATTATGACCAGCCTCAACGTTAAAAATAACCTCGAACGTTTGGTCATTCCAAATAAGCCAGACCCGATCTTCGCGTGTCGAAATCCAACTGAATCCGATCAATCCTCAACCACCCATAATGAATGGCCTCTGGTAAATGGGCATCCCTCATCATTAATTGCCTTTAATTAATTCATTAAAAACCCCATTGCAAGAGAAGAAGCCGTTAGAATGCCGACACCTTTACTCTTCAAGTATGGAATCAGGTTACGACATAATCACATCAACCGTTGCAGTCATCAAGCACATAAGTAATTTCCAACTGCAGTTCACTAATCCCAATAAACCCAGTCTTCCCTAATTCCTTCAATTTCATCAACGTCGGTAGTGTCTCATTCGCAATCTTTACTCTTTCAAATCAACGCTCGTCGTCCTTCCTTCAGCGTTGTCCTTCCTTCAATTAACAAGCAAAATTGCACCCGTCGTCCTTCCTTTATCGTCGTCCTTCAAACTTAAATCGTCAATTCGGAGAGAGCGTTTCGCCAACATTAATGTATATTAAATAATCATGTGTTTCGTTCATTAATTAATAGTTGAGTATATTAATTAATCATGTGTTTAGTATTTTTCTTTGCAAAACCTAGCAGATAACAAGTTTATACGATGAAAATGTACTAGGTTTATTTTGATAAGTGAATAAGTGATTCGTATTTATCATCATGTTCGCAAAAATGATGACGAAGCTGAAGTTTGATCTTTTTCTTTTCCTTTTAGAATTTGTTTTGCATTCACTTGGAACTGACGCTAATTGTTATTTTACGATTTTGGTTGAATGAAATTATTTTTGATCGTGAAGTCGTTCAAAACGAAACAACAAATCAGTGAACTGTGAACTGTGAACATGAACCCTATAAGTAAGTGGGTGTGTCATTCTTGATACATGGAAGCGATAGTACATATTAGTGTCACTGTAAATTTTTTTATACTTATTTTTTTGTTCTCATGAATGAAATACACACAGTACAATAAATGTTTTAGTGAAGAAGAAGGCGTGATAGATTGTCCTAGTGGAAATGAATACTCAAACTGTGGTGGGATGGATGGTTTTCCGACGACGGAGGAAGGTTACAAACAGTTTGCATCAACTTACGGCTTTGATATTTGACGCCAATTTTTGTTGCAGTAGGTATGGCAACGAATCACTCGGCTCATTTGACACGATGCACTCTACCAAAGGTGACCCGAAGCAAAAAAAAGTAAGAGAAAACACTCAAAAAGCAAAGCTTGAGGTGAAGTGTCCCACTACACTCTTAACGGTCCTGCTGAATAAGTTATATGGCATATAGTAATTAAATTTGAAAATGTCTATCTAACTTGTACCAGTAGATCCGCACAATAATGTTGATGTCAACTGACTCTTTAAATTGATTAAGGATAAAGATTAAATTGAGAGATAAAAAGAAATAAATTGTGGAGATAATTTTAAAAATGATCAAAATGTATTCACAATTATACATAGTAGATAAAGAGTAGAGATAAGGATAGAAAAAAATAACCGCTAAACAACACTCCTCAATTACTAATAGGGAGATTTAAGATTCTTTTATTCTTATCTTTTCAAATCTTCACCCTAATAAATACTTATGATTTTTTACTTGTAATCACTAGTAAAATTATGAGTTTTTTCAAAAATCAACCATAAACTCCGATATCATCCAAATTCACCCATTCAAACTTTTTACCCATCATCATCCATTAAAAAGTTTGTTAACAAAAACACACTCATCGTCAACAACACTTTTGAAAAAATTAATTTTTTTCTTAAAATTCATAAAAATATAACTCAATTTTTCAAAAATTCAGAAATCGAATATAAAAAAACACTCATTTCGTTTTAGTTTAATTTAAAAAATTATCTATTAACAATAACTAAACATATAAATAAATACGGAAAAAGACGAATAATCAAACATAAATTGTCAATCTTACCCTTAATGAATTTTAAATAGATGTCGTTTTACGATGTAGGTCTTGGTCGTTTAGGGGAAGAACGGTCAAATTCAGGAAATGGCAAATTCGATAGAGGTCGAGAGGGGGCAACGAGTCGAGCAGGAGCGAACGAGGAGCGAAGGCGAGCGATGAGCCGAAGAGGAGCGCAGACACCGGCGACGAGGCGAGCGGCATCCCTCACTATTGGGTGTGAACATTGAGGGGGAGGAGGAGAAGCCGATTGAGACGATTGCGAGGCTTGTGGAGGAGGAAGAGAGAGAGGTGTTGAGGTGAATTGGGAGGATGGGGAAGAGGATAAGGTGGTTGTGAGGAGTCCGGTGAAGATTGAGGAGGAGACGGTGGTGGTACAACCGAGTATTTGGGCTGAAGATGAGAGTAAAATTCAGCAGGACATCAAGGTGGAGCATCCGTCTGAGATTGAGGTGGAACCAATTTATTGATTATGTCTTTGATTTTGATAGTTATACATTCTAAGTCAATTTTACATATAAATCGATGATTAATCGATTCGTTGAAGCCTCTCGCTTCGACTCGATTTGTCGCCTCAACAACTATGGATGCATCATTCCATTAAAACGAAGTGAAAAGAATCTAGAAAATAAGAGATTGCTATTTGATACTATAACTAAAGTAGGAATAATCAAGTCAGCACACAAACAAATAACACCATCACAGAACAATATCCAACTCCACCTTTTTGCGTACAAATTAATGAACATTCCAGAGACATTAACCACATTGTTCAAGTCTAGTTGCATTAATAGACATGCAATTACAAATCTTCAAAAAAAAATCAAATCAAATCAAAACGGTTAATTACCCATTGCGAACAAATCACGTCCACCATGTCTGAACGCGGTTCAACCCTTCTCAATCCTAAACAACATCGAAATCATGTCATCAATTACATGTCATCGTACCGTAAGGATTCGACGGGGTTAGTGCACTTGGTTGGGATCTTATTGTTTTTGAAATTTAGGATTTTAAATGAGTTGGAAATGAAGTAATTATTATTATTAACGATAACGATTCCACCCTTAGTAACATTTTAATTTTTTTTTGCACGATCTGGAGAATATAACACTACAGATTTCATTGTTATGTCCTACTAAAAAGACTTACTTCATTGAAATTAAGTATCTCATATTGTACTTTTTTTTTTATTGATGGTGAAATCAATAGTATAAGAATATACTGTCCAGGATACAATATTCTAGTACATTACAGACAACTGAAGCTCCGACCAATAGGCACCTCCACAAATACCACTAAATGCATATGCGATAGGGACTACCAATACTAACACGGCCACAATGAGTCGGTATCCAAAACAAGTACGAAAGAAAAAAAGAAAAAACTTCCTCACTTAGCGGAAAGAAATGATAAATACTCCCTCACATATCAGTGGAGAGAAATAACATGGTAACAAGACTTAAAAACATAAATAAAAAGAGAGTTTAACTGGGTTCTATGTTAGAAGACTAACGAAGAACAGTAACTAGTTATTTCAATTGTTGTTCCAAGCCAATCATGGCCACCCAAATTAGGTCGTCTCACCAGAAATTCTATTTATCAGTACATCAAACATTGCATCGAAACTGTCCTGCCTGTAGTATAGCGATGCACCATTTGTAGCTTCAATGTACTCAGCCAGGCGCATTTTACCTATCCTCCGGACCTTTTCCAAATCCTATTGCAGATTAACATCTGCTGCGTGGTCTTTTAATCCAATAAGCAATTCCACATTGTGAATCCACGCCTCTGCTCCAAGCCATTTGGATATGAGAGCACACAAATTAGGATTGCTAACCACAATTCGCGGCGCTGAGTTGGCCTGTTTGTTTTGTACTGAAACAGTGAACTTTTCAGGCCATCGATCATAGAAGTCCTTGGGTACTCATGTTCTACGCAGGGATGGATAGTCCAAGGATTTAGAAAGGGTTTTAGAGCCCTCTCCTGGAACCCAAACATGTCGCAGTTCTCCGTCGCGAAGTTATGTTGTTGTTGAGACACAGGATGTAGGAAAATAAAATATAATGAATTGATAAACTGATTTTGACATAATCAGGGGAAGATTACTATTAAACTATGTTACATAGCATGTTATTTATAATAATAAACTATGCTAAATATAGATTACTAATAATGACTAATAATAAAATATATCCTAAATATAAATCTAATTAATACTAATTAATACTGATAATTAATTCTAACAGCCTCCTCAATTTTAACTTCCAAAAGGTTGAAATTGGAATTGTATGTTGCTTGCTGCGTTTGGGCCGGAAAGTTGTGAACCTGAATATGATGAATAGAGAACATGCTGGGCCGGACTTGATCAAATGGAGAGTTAGCCGTTGGGCTTGATTTGGGCCAGTCGACATGAGATGTGTTGGGCCTTGCAATTTGGGTTGTGTTGTGATCTGGGGCTTCTGGGCTCAATTGGCAGTTGTTGCAACCCTAGACACAGAGAAGAGGGATGGGAGCAGACAAAGATGGAATAGTGTTGTGCGGCGACGGGGGCAGCGCAGAGAAGATGGACCTGAGCAGAGACGAGCGACCGACGATGTTGGAAGATGATGACGATGTCAGATCTGATGAGAGAAGGGGTGATTGTTGAGGTTAGAGCAGAAGTCACCATGACGTTTTGATTCGATTTTGAAGATGAGTTCAGCAGGATCGAGCAAGGGCGTCAGAGGTAAGTCAAATCCATCACTTCCGTCTCCAAATCTCACCAGGCCGGTTCAGGAGGATGCGGTGGTTGGTGAGACTGCTGTGCCGTTGGTGGAGCGGCGCACTGCAGCTGATTTGGGCGATGGAACAGATTCGGTGGATTTGGATCGGTCTCGAGGTTGAGTGTGGAAATGGGAGGTCCTTTGAGGTATCTGATTGTGATTATGGAAGAATGGGAATGAATCTTTCCTACTTCAAAAAACCGAGCCTTCTGTGGAACCATCTGTTCCTGAGAATAACTGTGACACTGATGGTTGGGAAGAGTTGTTTGTATGATTATGGGTTTGATGCTACGCCGGTGATTGATGATATTTCGGCTTCTTCTGAAATCAATTGGAGCTTGCAGGGTTTGATCAATGGAGCTGGGAATTTGAATCGATAAGCCATTGAAAGGCATGAAGAGTAGCGGAAGAATAATGGATCCGACGGAGGCGTTGGCCATTCCGTCCGAGAGAACCTTGGTCTGATACCATGTATGAAAATAAAATAGAATGAATTGATAATCAGGGGAAGAGGGTAAACCTCTCATTCACACTTATCTGTGTTACATAGCAGGTTATTTATAATAATAAACTATGCTAAATATAGATTACTAATAATGACTAATAATAAAATATATCCTAAATATAAAT
>JAWWMW010099569.1:0-11053 GCA_035048345.1 Echeveria elegans
TTCAAGGTTTTTGCGTAAAAGATTTTGACTTAAACTTATGAAATCAATACCGTCTTTGAGAGTCTGGTCCTATATTTATATGCATCAAAGACTCCTTCGATTTCCTATTTGGATTAGGAAAGACTGGACGAATTTCTAAGTCCGTGTAGCTTTAGGAAATTTCCTATTTTTATAGTTTTAGGAAACTTTCCAATTCCTTGGTCCAAATCTGATTTTATTCTCCAGGGTAGACTTCCTAACTCATGCTTTAGTAAGTCGAGATACTTCACTTGCTTTTAGAAAATCATCTGCAGTTCCTTCTGCACTTGATTCTGGAATCTGCAAATCTACAGTCTTACGAGCTGACTGTAGCTTCGTGTACAACTTCATCTTCAGTTTTGCTCCAAATGATGTCACACATCATTAGACCAACTAGCTCCCCTTTGGCATCTTTTGGCAAAATTGCTCACTCTGCAAAGTTCTGATGCATGATTCCCCTATCATGCTTACTTGACTCTAAGCTATTTCTAAGCGACAGTTTACTCCATAACTTGATTTCACTAAGCTTTCTCTGATCTATAACAGAACTTGACTTGTAAATTTCAGAATAACTTCTTCCCTTTTTGACAAAACGACTGACAAGGGTACAAAGTTTTAAATTTAAATTGGAGATAACTATTATAAGCATGTCAACACCTTTGAGGATTGAGGTTGAGCTGACCCTTTAGTCTTCTTCCCCACAATTACAGACCCCCCTGAGTCTTGGCTTTATTTGCGCTAAGATTTTAGGATTTTGATGATTGCACTTTAACATGCTGATTGTAGCTATTTCTATAGCTGGTATTTTAGCGAACACGCATCAGTTCTGACTAAACCTCAGACTCTTCAGCGAATATGAAACTCTAGATGCAACTAGAGTTGTAGGTCTGGCTGTAGATCCTTAGTTTGTAACACAAAGACCCAAAGTGAGTCTATGTACCTTTGCGAACATGTCAGTTAGTTGTTTTTTGTGGACACATATTTCATTCCTCCACGCTCATACCCATGTTCATTTACTGATGATCGGGATCTTTCCTGACGTCTTTTAAAGCTTGGTGCAATGTGATTATTTCCAGGACTCTGTTTTATGGAGCAGGGACATATTGTCTGGTTCTATAAAGGGCTGGGTTGTGTTGCACCACTTGAGTTCTTTCTTTAGGTCGAGCCCTAGGTAGTTTTAAATTGTACTTTAGGCTGTGGTGTTGGTGACCTCCAGAAATGTGAAACCTTCTGAATCTTTTCATAGGCTGCAGGGTTCCTTTGGTACACTTTTACAATTTCAAGACATCTAGTCTGAATATGGCCTGATTTACTACAATAGTAGCACACCCGAGTATCTTTGCTTCTGAGTGTGATCGGACCTTCAGACCATCTTACAGTTGCCTCTGTAACAGTTGCTGGAACGAACTTCGTTTCTACTGCATTTTCTTATCCTTCTGAACCAAGACCTGGATGTCCTCGTTGATTCAGTCTATGAGTAGCAAGTACCTTGCTCAAGTTTGTTGATCCCGTTCTCATCATTGTAGTAAACTTCTTCTCTTGAGCTCGCTCATATTTGGTTACTTTGTGAGCATCAACTTCTTTCTTTAATTGTTTCTCGAGTTTAGTCAATTTCTCTTCCAGTTTGACAATCTTTTCATCTAGCGATTGTTTCTAAATCTTCATGTTGCATGATTCTTTGAGAAGTGTAGAGTTTACTTCTAGAGTCTCGCGGTCCAGTACTCAAACAGTTCAGCATATTTCTCAACTATTGCTTCATCTGTAGGGTCCTCATTTGAATCTGTATCACTGATTTCATTCACCATATTTCCTTCAGATAGGGATGTGAGAGCCAATAAGCCACTCACTTCCCTGTCTGACAATTCTGAATCTGACTCTGTGGATTTTGTAGCCATTGCATTCTTCTATTCTCCTAGATTTTTATATTGTTGTTTTACAAACTCCTCTAACTTTTTGACCATTAATAAAATATATTCAGGATTGTCATCATCAGATTGTGCTTTAGACGGAGCATTAGAAGGGACTTCAGCTTTAAGTTTAATATTGTTATTGACGTTCTTTTCTTCTTCTTTCTTGTTTAACAGGTTTTCGAACATTCGCAACTCTCCCATAACTTCGTCAAGGCTGAGTTTGAACATATTATTTGAATTTTTGATTGAGCAGATCTTCGTATTGTAGCTTGCTAGTAGGGATTGTAGGGTTTTCCTAACAAGGACTTCATCACTCATAACTTGTTCTAGACCTGCAGCTTCATTGGACACATCCATAAGTCGAGCTGCAAAGTCAGCTATAGATTCTCGATCTCCCATTTGTAATTGATCAAATTTAGCAGTGATCATCTGGAGTTGGTTTTCTTTTACTTTGGATGTACCTTCAAAGTGAGTCCATAGAATTTCCCAAGCTTTCTTAGCAGATTTGCAATTTGTGATAAGCTTGAAATTTTTTCATTCATAGCTGTAAACAGACTGTTGATGACTCGTGAATTAAACACTGCATGTTCTTTTTCTTTTTTTGTCCAAAGTAATTTTTTCTTGAGCTCCAGCTTTCATTCGGCGTTAGCTTTAGGTGGAGGTTCCCATCCATCTTCAACAACCTCTCAAACTTATTCTCCAGTTGACCTTATGAATGCTTACATTCTGAATTTCCAATATCCAAAAAAAAAATTCGCCGAGCAGCGGTGGGCGACAGATATTTCCTCCTTGCATAGACATCTTTATGTGCTGATCGTGACTCTGTCTTGTCGAGTAGCATCTCTGATACAACTTGATATTCTGTTGGTGTAACAGAATGTTTCCCAGTTGCACTTATATGTTTAGCTGTAGCTTGAGCTGTAGTTAAAGCTTCAGATACTCAGTAGATATATAAACAGCTTAAGTGTTTTAACCCACGTCGTCAATCAGCCTATTGGTGAGCCTAGCTCAGTAGTGTTCTCTTATTGACTTCTTAGAACTTGTACAAGGATCTTTTCTACTATTCTAGCAACCTATATAGGATCTTTTATGCTTATCCTAGCAGCAAACACATGATCGTTTATGCTATCCTAGCAACCTTTACGACAATTCTCTGAACCCAGATCACACTACCTATACTACCTCTCTTCAGCAGTATAGCTATTTCTGCTCAAACGCTTCACATATTCTCGAACTGATCCCCTTCAGTCGACTAATTGTCCTCTCAATTAGGAACGATCTCCGCACAACTGATCTCCTGCAGTTGTCTACATGTACACACAAATAGGTTCGATTTTTTGCGAACTTCTTCAAAGATATTGACTCGACTTCAAGGGGTTTAAGTAAAAGATTTTGACTTCAGCTTATGAAATCAATATCGTTCTTGAGAGTCTGCTCCTCTATTTTTATGCATCAAGGACTCCTTCAATTTCCTATTTGGATTAGGAAAGATTGGACAAATTTCTAAGTCCGTGTAGCTTTAGGAAATTTTCTATTTGGGTAGTTTTTTGAAAACTTTCCAATTCCTTGATCCAAATCTGATTTTCTTCTCCTAGGTTGACTTCCTAATTCACGCTTTAGTAAGTCGAGATACTTAGCTTGCTTTTAGGAAATCAACCGCATTTACTTCTGCACTTAATTCTGGAATCTACAGTCTTACGAGCTGAGTTGTTGCTTCGCGTACAACTTCATCTTCAGTTTTGCTCCGAATGATGTCACACATCATTAGACCAACAAAGTTCATACAGATAGCTTGAACCTTAAGTTATCATTCCTTGCGCTAAAAGCGAGCATTTTAAACCTTACTCGAGCCAATGCTTGTGCTGTTATTGAAGTCTGAAGTTCTTCAACAACATGACGCCACTAACGGAAATAGAAAAGTATGAAGAGTCGAGATTGAAGGACGCATAGGTTGCGGCATAAAAAAATACAGCCTAATCCAATACCTCATCAAAGGTTCCACCGGCAGCTGATACCTCGCACCTAACATAAACAACCTTGCATCATGTAAGGCACTGTGGAAGGCAATGACGGGCCTTGATATGACCCTGTCTCCGCATATGGTTTGATTCGGACCTAAAAAAAACTTGGCATTTGACACCCACTTCCTTCCATCATTGTCAACCCCTCCATCAGCATTTCCACTGCTCAAGAACCACCATCAGTTACATTGATCAATTTCACGATAACGAAGATCAAAATCAGATGATATAAGATGTCAAAGCGATGACGCATGATTAGTAATCCGATCTGAAAAGTGAAAACTAAAGTACAATGAAACCAATCAATCATTCCGCGGACTGAAATGCAACATCTTCCCTGTACCAGTTAAAGATTTGATCTTTATGTCTGTCAAAGTGTATGCTGTAAGTTTATCGAATCGGAGTTATCCCATCTCCATAATCCATGGAGAATGGAGGATTGTCAGAAACTAGAGCTGCATTGATGGCGGAGGAGGAACGGGAAAAAGGGGTCCGATTGTATTATTCGGATTTTCAGTTGGACTTCTAAAGTTTTTAAAAATCAATTAAGGGGTCAATTGCCGTTAATTGTGACAGAGGGTGTCGAGTCCTTAACAACAAAAATGAGCTGGTGTTTAAGTGAAAGCGAAAATACTAGGGGTGTCTTTTGGAAAAAGTGTTACAAATACAGGTCTTGTTCTATAATTAACTCATAAAATAACTGTTAATCCAAGTAGTAGTGCATGACCGCGGCTTCTCATATAAGAATGAAGAATCGCTTTAAGCAGATTCCATTAAATTAGCAAATAGACCGAAAGAGATTCCTCAAGATGTGTTGCACTTACAAGAACTTCTCGAATGTCTTTCTTTAAAGAAGAATCGGTTATGTTCTTGCCAGAACGTTAATATAGGCCTGTAAAAGAGGATAGCTGAAATCTGGTCAAGTAAACCACAACTCGATCAGTCACTTGTGACAATATTAACTCGACCACCACTCAATCACTATTGGGTCAAGTAACATAAATTGACTTTCAGTTTCTCTATAAATTTTACTTTGTGCGTCATTTACTAACAATCTGTTTGTGATGTTTGAGAAGGATATATGTATTCTAAGCATATTAAGGAACGTCAATGGAAAAGAGGTGCATGAAGTTGGATTAAAGCGACAATACTAGAGAAGTCCCTCTACACCCTATCTTTTCATTATTCATTTTAATTTCTTAGGGACTAAGAAAAGTTTAAGTATGAGGTGAGGGTACTATGCATAAATTTTCACATGATAGTATTTTGTTTGCATGCTAAAAAGATTCAATATTAAGAAAATTACATTCATCCTACCATGAATTATTGATAACACATTGAAATGTTTACTGAGCATGCCCAAGTTTAGTCAAGCACATATATTAAATTTGTATGTTATGACATTCATGAATTGAAGGCTTTGATTTAAATGATTTTCTTAGTAGAAAATTATATTTCAAGTGATTTGATACTTTGGCAAGCTTAGCTCGGTCCATTTTCAAAATTTTATTCCATCTTTGAAAAAAGTGAAGTGTGGCTAGAAGTTATGCAAATAAAATTTTGAAAATACCATATTTAATATTTCATAGAATTTTCTGATTGCCTTTAGGTGACTTTAGTATAATTGATGGTACATCTTAGGTGACACTCGAGTAATATGATTAGGCATTTGACAAGACTTAAGTGTGGGTTTTGCAAGAATGAAAAATGTGTTTTGAAAAGAAAATAGAGAATTTTTTTTAAGATTGTTGAACAGTTGTCGAGGGTTAAGAAAGAAAATATAAAAAAATTAGCTCGAACATGTATATTATTCCCCCACAGAGAGTGACTGTCAACCTGAAAAATTTCAAAATATAAAAACTTGTTCCTCACTTAAGTTCTTGTCGCCATGCCTTGTTTATATTATGACTCGAGTGAAGCTTTATTTATGTTAACCATTGATAATTGCTAAGGGACGATCCTTGTATTTACATACGTAGGCATGATGGATTCTATGGGAGAAAATTAAAAACTTATTTTCCAATATCGGAACTCCTATACTCTTATGGATTACATCGTTTAGTCTAATACTTGAGTATGAGTTTAAAACCTTAAGCTTATGAACTAGCCCTAGCTAGCATAGGTGACTCGTTAGGTAAGGTTTTCTTTAAAAACTTTTTCTTTACTTCATGAATCTTAGTGTGGATGTTGAATGAGCAAAGATTAGTTGTTGGTATTCATTTAATGAGAAGTTTATGACTGCTATGATTTGAGTAATTTTCAAACTTTTTCATAACAGGAATGATTACCGATGCTTTTGATGTGCCTGAATGTGTTGAGATGAAATGGCTTGCTCAGGAAACTACATGAGAAGATTGAACGTTAAAATAATGAATTGCTTTTTTAGGATTTGTGAGTATTCCTTTTTCTAAAAACCCTCACCACACTATAACTCGTCCATTATGGTAACCTAGGGTTTTAAAGGCTTAGTGTATATGCTAAATACATTCGTGATTCCTACGAAAGTGAGTTAGATTGCTCGGGACGAACAAGCTTTAAGTGTCGGGTATTTTGATCGGTTTATTTCATGACTATTATTTAGGCATATAATCACATATACTCTTCACAATTATTATATAAAATCGGATATTTTCTACACTTATGCTTCTATTTCAGGTTAAAAATACACTTCACGTTGATTCTAGAGACCTGGAACAATTCTTAGCAAGAATGAAAAGAAAAGGAGCAAAAACGAAGATTTTTGACAGAATTATACTCGGTCAACTGAGTCACCAAAATCAACCCTCAAATCTGATAAATGGCACTATCAAGTTAGAGATGGGCAGAGACCAAACTCGACAGAATAAAGGGCTTGCAAGGCTACTAAATGGGACAATCGAGCCAACGGAATGAAGGATTTCCAAGGCTCAATCATAAAGGTTTTTATGGAGAAAAATAATGAGAAAGGAGTTAAATTTGGGCATTAAGCCTCCACCTTTATAAAGAGAAATTAGAAGGCACTTGGAACACTATAAAAGGGGACGCCATTTGCCAAAGAAAGCATCCGATTTTGAGAGGAAACACCCCTGAAACACACGACCAAAGCTCTTTTCTTTACCAAGTTTCATTTTTACTCAACCGTAAGGAAGCATTAGGGTAGAGCAAACGGGAAAATTTTGCTTTCCTGTTTCCCGCTCGAAAAAATCGTTTCCCATTTTCCGTTAATATTTTACCGTTTCCCGTGAAAAACGAGAAAATGGGAAATTTCTCATTACCCCTTTTTCCCGTTTTTCCATCTATAATACATATAAAATATTTATTTTATTTTATTTTCATTCATGTTTTATCACAAATACATAAATCAAGAGAAAAATAAAACATTTTGTGACATTAAGAAATAACAAATAATATTAACATCCCTAATAATATAACATCTCTGATTTTAACACTAATTTGTTTACTAAAATTTAAAATATAAATAATTAAATATATAATAAATATATATACGGGAATTTCCCATTTTCGAAAACTTTTACCGTTTCCCTTTTTTTTGCCGATTTACCGACGGGAAATTTCCCATTTTTTTCGATAAAACGGAACGGGAAAAAATGAAAAAATGGGAAAACGGAAAATATGCTCTCCCCTAGGAAGCATCCTTTGAAGATTTTGTCCATTTTATTGAGCATTTCTATAATTGTCTTTATTTTTATATTTCATTTTAATCATGTATTGTTTACCACTTACCATGAGTGAGAAGTACTTTCAATGACAAGAGTCCAATGGATCATTGAGTACTCATGATCGATTGAACTAATTTTACATACATTTTATGAATGATTTTTGGTTGAAATAGTTGTATTTAGCCTACGCTTTTGTGTTGCATGATTAAATGTATTGACAAAATGCTTGACATAACTGAATGAGTACACAAATTCGGGGAAGTATCCCAAAGGATGAACCCAGCCTAGCATTGTTCCTGAAAAGGGAAAATCTAGTAATGTACAATGTTAAATATTGTTAAATCAAGAGAATACCCTATAACTGGCCAAGTGCAATTAGTCAATCGAGAAAAGACTAGCTTAGAACGTGTTCAATGAAATTAGTCTATAACTGACCAGTGTTTCTAATGAATTTGAATTTTAAGATAATAATTCAAATCCATACCAGTAAAAGTTCTTATCGTCCCATAAGATTGCATGTATGTTTATATTTTAAATTCGCACCCATGAGATATACATCATATTTGCATATCTAGTCCTACACATATCAAATCTACTTATTATTTAAAATCTCGATAAAATTATGAGTATGATATGCGAAGTTATTCCCTAATCATCTTCTTTTTAAATATTAATTTACAAACAATTTTCACCAATCTTGAAATAGGACCCCCAAACCCTTCAGAACTGTTTAATGCATGAATAGGCGATAAAGCTGAGTTTTTCAGCATTACCTTGGGTTCGACACTAGGTCACCATAGTATCTTTATACACCACTTTACACACGGCAGGTGTATATGAAAGTTTTCCAATTTTCTCTTTCGAACAAAGCTAAATGATTGGTTACAGAGTCACGAGCGTAACATTTTCCGCACTTGGGAGGAGTTTGATCAAGCCTTTGTGAAATAATACTTTCCGTCAGCCAAGGTAAATAAAATAAGAGATAAGATCAGTAAGTTTGTGCAATTCGATAATGAGTATTTTTACGAGGCTTATGAGAGTTTTAGAGGCTTGTTAAAAGATTGTTCACACCATGGGTTGAGTATATGGGAATTGTTGTCAGCCTTGTACGATGAGATGGACGAAAATGGTCGGGTGCCCATGGATCAAGTGAGCAGAGAAGAAATTACAAGCAGTCATATATCTCAAAAGAATGGGAATACTCTTAGAAGTCCATTGCAGACTTGATCAACAAGGATTCAAATGGGATTTGAAGGTGGATTAACACACCTTGGTCTTGTCAACACGTTAAACTAGACCTTTACGGGAAGTAACCCGGACTGTAAGTAAATTTTTATGTATTTTTTGTACTTTTTGTTTCTTTTGGGCACCTTTCTTGACCGAATCAAATCACCATTCGGTCGAGTTGTTTGTTTGAATTTTTCAACTTCTCTGAAATTGAACTTTATGCACGTAATTTTTGTTCACGCTTTCATAATGATTATTATCAAAATGAACACTAACCTATCTAACTTGCTGCTTATTATTTGCAAAGATTCACATATTTTCTGCATATATACAAGTTGGGAGCGCAGGGAGTTGGATTCAACCGCCAATACTGGAAAAGTCCCTTTACACCCTATCTTCTTACTATTTATTTTAATTGCTTATAGACTAAGAAAAATTTAAGTGTAGGGTGAGGGTAGTTTGCATGAGTTTTCATTTTAATATCATCTTATTGCATAATAGGCTTATTCAACATGTGAAAAAAATTGCATTCGTCCTACATGATTGATTGATAACACGTTAAATTTTTTTACTGAGCATGTCTAATGTTAATCAAGGATGCATATTAAAATTTGTACACTATGAAATTTATGGATTGAAAGCTTTAATTTGAATGATTTTCATAATGTAAATTTTATTTCAAATGAATTGATATTTCAAATTTTAATTCCATCTTTAAAAAGTGAAGTTTTGCTAGAAGATACGCAAAGAAATTTTTTAAAATATTATATTTCATATCTCATAGAATGTCTTGATTGCCTTTAGGTGACGTAAGCATGATTGATGGTACATTTTTGTGACACTCGAGTATTTATTTTTAGGCATTTTGACAAGGCTTAAGTGTGGGTTGTCCAAGAAAAAAATATGTATTGAAAAGAAAAAGAAAAAAAGAGTTTTGTTGTACAGTTGCTGAGGGTTTAAAAAGAAAATAATTAAATGTATACACATTATTTTTCTCTTGAAAGTAATTGTGTCAACGCAGAAAAAAAACTTTTACAAAAATAGAATATTTTTTTTTCACACTTTTTTGATAAGTGGATACAAGTAGTACATGATCATCCTAACCTAGGACTCTAATATCAAGTACATAATCATCTATTTAAGTTCAGGCTTTCTAGCAGCACCTCCACTAACACGAAACACCGACATCCACGCCCTCGGCAATGTGGGCACAAACCAAAGAACACTTGAACATCTCCTCACCAAAGTGGGAAAAAACAAACACTCCTCGAATAATTGTGGGAAAAATTTCATTGGTTTGGTTCGAACCCTTGACCTTGGGGTTCCAAGGCAAGGTTCTTTACCACTTGACCACCAACTTGTTAGCCCTGTTTATTTTGTGACTTGAGTGAAGCTTTTAGATGTTAACCATGCTAGAAGACGATCATTGTATTTATATACGTAGGCATGGCAGGTCTTTGAGAGAAATTTTAAAAAAATTATTTTCCAATATCAGAACTCCTATACTCTTATGGATTACGGCGTGTGGTCTAATGCTTGAGCATGAGTTCAAACCTTAAGCTTATGGACTAGCCTTAGCTAGCATACGTGATGGGTTTGGTAAGATTTTCTTTGAAAACTTTTTGCTTTACTTTATGATTCTAAGTGTGGACGTCGAATGAAGATTTGGATCGAGCAAAGGTTATTTCTTGGAGTTCATTTTACGAGAATTTGTGAGTACTATGATTTGAGTAATTTTTGAAGTTTTTCATAACATGAATGATTAGCAATACTTTGTTGTGCTTGAACGTTGAGAAATGAAATGAAATGAATGATTGTTTTTAGGATTTGTGAGTCTTTTTGTTTTCTGAAAACACTCACGGGACTATAACTCGTCCACTAGGGTAGCCTAGGGGTGAACATTGGATGGCTTGGACGGGCCGGACCCGGCCCGAACCCGACCCGAAAAAAATTTTGGGCCATAATTTCATGCCCGGACCCGACCCGAGAAATTTTGTCCATGCCCGTGGCCCATCCAAACCCGGCCCGAAAATTTTACAAAGGCACAGTTTGTAAACATAAACATACATAAACCTGCCAAACCTAAACATGCTAAGTGCTGACTGGAAAAAACAAACTTCAACCTGCTGAAAAAACAAACCTAAACCTGCAAACTCGAGCAAGCTCTAAACGTACAATAGCTAATACAAAGTTACAAACCAGAGACTCAAACAGAGCT
>JAWWMW010099580.1:0-11052 GCA_035048345.1 Echeveria elegans
AGGACTTGTCTCAGATGCTTCCTTCAGCAAGACTTGTTTCACCTTGATGTTGAGACATCGACTTGATGATTCAGAATTCTTTAACAGTGATACTTATAAATATTGCCACACTCCAATGCACTCTCACATTATTATACTGGGTAGAATACAAAACAATCATCAATCCGAAAGTTACACATGATGAACGAGGAATGAAGATGATCATGAAGACTCTACTTTAGAATTATTGAAGCACTGATAAAGACAATACCTCCAATGCAATGGTTGAAACAACCATCCAATATATCATTGCTTGGTTTTCAGGAGTGTCAGATCAACGAATATAATGTAAAAGTAAAACCCCACCACACCACCAATGTCATTGAATGGAAGCCAGCTAAAAGTGAACAATCCCCTCCGGTTGTTGTTGTAGTAAATGTGACAGAGTCCGTTCTTTAGATTTCAATATCATTCCAATACTTGAGCTTCAGACCTGTTTTACATTGTTTACTACCAGATGACAATGCCAGTTTCTTATCTAAACAGTTGTTGCTATGCATTTAAATTAGTACTTGTAACATTATGAGAGACCGAAAGTACTGCATTAAATAGATGTACATATGATTTTATAACACCTGATTTTAAGAGGAGTCTGGGACCAGACTGTATGACTTTGTATTGTGCCTTCTCACTTCGATCATTTGTGTGGATGATGCACTGGTGTATGGAGGTGACACGAGAAAGAACCCAGTGTCACCAACATGTAGACCTGTTTCATGAAAAGAGTAAGTAATGGGAACCACCTTTTATGGGTGCTTTATGCTACAACCACAAATCTGACTGGAGAGGACGAAAGTGTAGTGACAGTATCATTCATAAAGAGAGTGACCAAGAGTTAAGAGTCATTGTCCCAAGGCTTTCTATTTTATGGTAACACTAACACACTTTGCAGTGCCAGAACTTTCTTGATCAACCTACTTTTTAATCTTCACTAGTCATATGGAATTATAAATGATTGCGCAATAAGTGTTCAGACAGAGGGTTAGTAGAATTACATTTAACATTGTTAACATTTCCTCTGTCATGTCTTTCTGTCGATGAGGATGTTGAATGCTTTCACTGGCCATTCATAATGAACTTGTGTAGTAATATACCTGAGTATTGAGTTCATCCACAGAAAGACAATGTAAAAGTTGTAAGCTAATATACCATACGATACTATTTTACCAACAGGTAAATGATACTTCAGATTAAAATAAGGATCTACATAGACTTTCTGGTATATGCATGCAATGAATATTTAATGAGACAAAAAAAAAAAAAAAAACTCAGTTCCCTTGTGAAAGTGTAACACCGACTTCATATCTGGATCCTTCCTTGTGAACTGCCTTCACTGGGTCTTTCCAGTTACCAGTATGTCAGATAAATGAAGAATAGAATTTGCCGCATGTATTCTTCTAGTAAAAAAAAATGATACCACGACATAGGTCAGTGTTTCAACATCTGCTTCTGTTTTGTATACATGATCCAACATACATCTGATGTGTGATCTAACAAAACAGATAGCAAAAGTTATATTTGCAATAAGTAATATTAATATCGTGATAAAACAGTACAGTAAACACATTAGTTTCAATCTAATATTCAGAAACATTCAGATGTTGCTCGAGAGACTGCACTGGTTTAATAATCTCCAACCAGAAAAAGGTGCACAACTCACCTTACTGTGTACTGCATTCCAGCAGAATGATTATAGTACAACTCATCTTTTGCACGCTATAAAGCTTTTACATATATTCGTCAAGACAGAAAGTTTCCGTGAGCCCATTCTCCGTCACCTTACATGTCCTCAGTAAGTAAAGATACAACAGAGCTTGCAGCAGACCCCTGTCTGTTATCCTTTATCAACATTTGAATGTGTCAACAACATTGTAACATGTTTCTGCATCCTCATGAGCCCGATGATGTGGGTCTCAAAATGATACTCGTCAAGCGGCTTCTCCAGCGTCACCATATATATAAATTCATCTTACATGACGCACTCGTCATTGCCCAAATTCCACCGCCCCTCCCCGCAAACCCATAAAGTAGCTGCTCCGCTTAAGCCTCACCTCCCGTCCCCAAAACTTCGCCATCGGGTTTCGAGAAGGTGTGTGTATGGGTTTTAGGCACTCGTTTGCTTTGCGCTCACGTATAGTGTTGATGTGTTAGTTAGGCTGATTTGTGTTTTGTTTGAACTTTGTAGTGATGCTTAAAAATGAAATGGTGGAGATGATTATTGAAAAAGTGTAATCATACTTTAATCACTTTCACAGGTACATGCGAGTCTGTGACGTACGAGGAAGAACAGAACACCACCCCCTCCAGATTCAAAACTTTTACGGTATATATATTTTTCAAATATGGGCCGAACCTAGAGTTACAACTATTGGGCTCGATATAGAAGCCCAGTAACGGAAGAGATGATGCGGTTGAATTGAAAATATCGTGAGAAATTCACCTACCGATATGAGACGAGAGAAGCATAAGCATAGAGAGAGAGAGACGAGTGGACCCGAGTCCACCTCATATTGGCTCGCAGTCGCAGTCGCAGTCGTTGATGTGTCTGCTTTCTCCGTCTCTCTCCAAAGCCAAAGCCAAAGCCAAGCCCCTTTTCATACACTTTCGCTCACTCCTAATTTGGCGATAAAGCGATTCCCTCCCCCCTCCTTTCGTCTCCTTCCTCCCTCCGCTCCCGGATTCGATTGCCACCATTTCACATGCACCCAACTCTACACGCTTGACGATTTCTCTACCTCTACCCCCCACCTTACAATTATCTACATCCGGATCTCGCCCTCTTGTCAATTTCAACACGCCCGTTTCCGTGTGATATTTGATTGAATGAGGTTTGTGCGCTTTCTGAATTCAGCTCTGTACTGAGATTCACTGTTTGTTTGCTTGTTTGTTTATTGGTTTGGATTGGATTGGATTTGTGGATTTCTCTAGGGCCCAGGATTTGTTTTTCATGCTTTGGGATTTTATTGTCATTTATGGTTGATTGGTGTGTTTGAGTGGTCCCTTTGATTAATTTTCAATATCACTTTGCTGATTTAAACGAGGAAGGATGCATTGGATTAGGGTTAGGATCAGTTGGAAGTGTTCAAGATTTGATTTTGAAGCTTTTTTACCATTAATGTAACTGGGTTTGAAGCTGTTGTGTTGCATGATAAGTGGCATTGTGGTTAAACAGCATTTTGTAGCGCCAAGTGTTTTCATTTTTTCGTTATTTTTTCTTATTCTGTATCTTTGTTTAAATCTAATCTTGTAAATTTGGATAGTTATCTAGTCATTTTCCGGTTTAAAGGAATCCGGATATAATCATTGTGTTGATTAGCGAATTCCGTTTTTATAGATAAAGAGTTACTATTATCGCCTTTTATTTCTTAAATGCGGTAAATTTTTGCTTGGAAACAACATTTTAGCCACGTAATCAGTAAATCCCAAGGATATTGACTCTTACTAAATAAATTGCAAAAGTAAGATTATTTTTTATTTCCATCCTGATTCTTTTAGATGATATGTGTTCTGGTTCGTTTTTTAATCTTCAAGCAATCACATTTCTATTTTGGCCTTTTCTTTAGGGTAACTTCGCTGTTTGTACCGGTCAATGTAGTCAGACTAGTTTTGCTACAGTCCACTCAAGAGATAATTACTTTCCCATTAATACCAAGGGCTGTTCATTTAGCCCTGTCTGTATCTTGGCCGCAAATACAGAGATGACTAAGCAGGCAACTCTAGCTATATATTAGAAGAGATCCATAAGTGCACCCGAAGAGTCCGAGTCAGTTTTGAGTAAGAGCTTATAGTTATTATATAAATTCAGGTCAAACAATTTATAGGGGATCAATTATATTCCTAAAGAAGATAAAAGATTGTGTTTGCAGTTGGAATCTTGCTCTCTTTGTATCTCAGATATATCTATTGGCTATTGCACATTGGGTTATGTCAATAGCTTTTGTGTTGGGCACCCGGTAGAAATCCTTCAGTGGTGCCAAATTTATGTATCATCGTTTTTCGAGCAGAGCAAAGGTGCCATTGAACCTGAAGAAACCTCACATCCATCACGCAGTCTCAGAATAAATGACCAATGCTCTGGGGTTCTCAAAATAATTATTGAAGCGGGGTTTTGTGCTTCCTAGCGGGATTCTGTAATGGAGCAGCCGGATAAAAAATTTCCTCTCAATGCAAGTGATTATAAGTTATATGAAGAGGTCGGCGATGGTGTCAGTGCAACAGTTTACCGGGCACTGTGTGTTCCGCTTAATGAGATAGTTGCTATAAAGGTCCTTGATCTTGAAAAGTGTAACAACGACCTGGTATGGTTTTCTTCATTGGCTGCTTTCTTACAATCATATGTTAAAAAATATAATAAATTACAATATCAGACCTTGCGTAATCTGCTAATATGAACATAGAGGAAAGAACATAAGGTTTATATGAACTCCACATATCCTTTGTTTGGTTGAGTGTTTACAATTCTAGTTACAACTGGCAGTGTATTTTTGGTTTTCTAGGATAGAATTCGCCGTGAGGTACAGACAATGACCTTGATTAATCACCTAAATTTGGTACGGGCCCATTGCTCTTTCACCACTGATCATAGTCTTTGGGTTGTGATGCCATACATGGCTGCTGGATCCTGTCTTCACATAATGAAATCTGCCTATCCAGACGGATTTGAAGAACCTGTTATTGCAATTTTATTGCGTGAGACTCTTAGAGCTCTTGTTTATCTTCATGCTCATGGGCTCATACACAGAGATATTAAGGTACTGCTACAGCAACCTCTATGTTCACTAAGTCGTTTCTCTATTTAGGTCACTTTTAAACAGTAAGATTTGTCATGTGCGCATCATTAGTTATAATCTCAAATGGAGCGAAGTTTGGTTATTAAGTCCCATCTTCATGAAAGTTTAACATATCTTTATTTGCGAATGACCTATCTGAAGGCCATTCAAATGCGCCTAATCATGACAAATGGTTGTTCTTTATTTGTTACTTTTATGTTACTTACACACTTTGACCACTTTTCATTGGTACAAAACCTTACTTTGGACATGTAGCATAAACATCTTTAGATATTTACAATTAATTTGTCTTCCCAGGCTGGAAATATACTTGTCGACTCTGATGGTGCCGTAAAGTTGACTGATTTTGGCGTCTCAGCATCCATGTTTGATATGGGAGATAGGCAAAGATCAAGAAATACATTTGTTGGAACTCCATGCTGGTACATAGTGCCTTGTTTAAAGCAGTGTTGGGACATTAAAGTTTTACTTATAACTTCAGAAGCTAATCATGAATTCGTGATTCTGTTTCGCAGGATGGCTCCAGAGGTTATGCAGCAACTGCATGGATATGACTTCAAGTGAGTAGAAATTCAATCATTGTTCCTCTTATTTCTTTAACAATTTTCTTATGGGAAGTTGATGCTGAATGATTTTTGCATGCCGAAAGTTGTGTAATTTTATTTTGTTTCATCTTCTTACAGGGCAGATATCTGGTCATTTGGTATAACAGCTCTTGAACTTGCCCATGGTCATGCTCCATTTTCAAAGTACCCTCCAATGAAGGTACATATATCGGCTTTTGTTTTTGTGATCGTGGTACACGCAGACTACTCTGATCACAAGGCAATTTGATCTTTTTAAGAACCAGACGCAGCTATAGTCAATGATATTTTTTCAGGTTCTTCTAATGACATTACAAAATGCACCCCCAGGGCTTGATTATGAGAGAGATAAAAGATTTTCGAAGGTATGTTGGTTGAGTTAATTCTAGCTTTCTCTTTTAGTGAATAAGCTATCCTTGCATTCTGAGGATTCTGTTTTTTTAGTCTTTCAAAGAGTTGGTATCAGTTTGCTTAGTGAAAGATCCTAAGAAGCGCCCTACTTCGGAGAAGCTTTTGAAACACCAATTCTTTAAGCGTGCACGCCCGAATGAATACCTTGCCCGCTCAATTCTTGAGGGCCTTTCTCCTCTAGGTGATCGCTACAGAACATTAAAGGTGTTATCACTTGTTCCTTATACTTAATTAGATAGGGATTAGGGAATGATGCTGTGTTTTCTAAACTCTTTTCGTATGCCTCAGCAAAAAGAGTCGGATATCCTAGCCCAAAACAAAGATCAGTATGGTAATGAGGAGCAGTTGTCACAGGTAACCAAAGGTGTTTAAATTTATCACATACATTTGAAACAGTGTTGTAGTAGTTTTTAAGTGTTATCAGTGAAGTTATGTTTCTTGGCTGCTGATCTCTGTCAAGTGTTCCTTGAAAGTGGCTTCCACATATATTGTTTAGGCAAGTGCTAGGTTATTCTGCTACCAGCTATTACTATGACCTACTGTGGTTCCTATACTTATTTTCTGTCCAATTATATATGTAACTTGGTGCCAAAGTAAGTTTCAAATGAACTCTCAGACCTATGACTATTAGTCGTAACACTGAAAACTAGATAGCCATCTTTACTGCAAAATAGCGTCTTGATTACGTGATTTGTTAATGTTTTTCAGCAAGTATACATACGAGGGATCAGTGCCTGGAATTTTAATCTAGAAGATTTGAAGAATCAGGCAGCCATGGTGAGCGCCCATGAACTGTTTCAGGCTGAAACATTATTCAGCTTCCTCTAGTGATCCTTCTGGAACCGGATAAAATTGATTATTTGTGTTGTCATTTTCTTTCTACAGATTGAAGATTATGAAGGTTTGTCAAATATGGAAGAATCAGAATCCAACATTAGCCAGAGAGGGAAGTTTACCTTTACTGACACATCTAATGAAATTTTGTCTCCTGAGAGGAGTAACTGTGTGATTGATGTACCATCTGATGAGGTACACCCGCACACCCCTTAATATTTCCGAGTTTTATTATTCTTAAGCTACAGCTTGTCGCTTATAAAATGTGAATTTATATTTCAGGAAGGGACTGCCGAGAGTCAAGATTTGGAGGATCCACTTGCTTCTTTTCCAATAAAACCTCTCGAGGCTCTCAAGTAACATTTTATACTAGTTTATTTCATGAATTTTGATGTTCTCTTGTATACACTGAATTATATGTTGTATCTTTTGTGGTTCTCTATCCAAAATTAGATTTTTGCTTAAATTGGTGCATGTATGTCTTACACAACTATATCTTTTTGTTCATCTCTTCTTTTCTGCAGGGGGTATTTCGATGTTAATGAGGATAATAATCAAGAAATATCTAAAATCGAAGATCCGGTCCATCCGGGTAACAAGCAGCAGTTTCAAGCTAACCGGGGTGCGAAAACTGATAGCGTGAATATCAATCGAACTAGCTCATTTCTGCGCCATATCAATGCTGAGCCTAAGAGGTTTTTCAGTGGATCGCTACTTGAAACCGCACCTTCACCAAAAAAGATCGTTAATACAGAGAGGTAATTGACAAATTTGTGTTTGTGTGCCTAAACAAGACTGAATCCTACACTTAAGGGGTTTAGGTTACTTTTAGTTATTCTATATGCCATCATAATTAGCATCTTAAAAATACTTGAGACGCGTATATTATATTGTGCCAGGGAATATACACAGCCTAGATTTCAGTCTGAACGAAATTACAGTGGCCCATTATTGAATCGACAAAGAAGAGATGCCAATAGCATCCCAGCTGGTAATTATTCATACAGTTTAATCATCCAAATTGATGTTGTTTTCCGGATATCCGTGGTTCCCCATATCAGTCAACTCATGAACCTATTTATGTTAATGCAGCAGATGACTCGGCAGAAGGATCAGTTGTCCAGCGTAAGGGAAGGTTCAAAGTCACATCAGGGGATGTCAGCCCAAAGGTATGCCTTGTGTCACTTTTTAGATGACACTCAAATCTGATTTTTTGTTCCTAAGTTGGGACTGAATAAATGCATTCATGTACGAAATTCTGCATTTCTACTTATTGCGTGGTTGCTCCAGTAAAGACGTGGCTAAGAAATCCATTCCGTTCTCAGGGTCCTAGCACGTCAATCTTCAACTCTGGCAGTTCAAGCAGTCCAACAGGTGCTTCAGTTTCAGCTGCTGCTGTGTCATCATCATTGCAGTATCTTTTGCAGTTAAATGCAATGCAAAAGGTATGGGTGGCCTTACTCGCTAAATATATCACAGAAACCACTTTAAGTTATGTTCTAATTTTGAAATCTGGGAATGAACCCAATCTCCTTGTTTTCAACAGGAAGAAATAATTAAATTGAGCAAATACGTGGAACAACTGTCAGGTAAAGGCATCTGAAAGATGCTTAAAAACTATTCGTATCCATCTCTGCTGGCTAGCATGCTTCATTTGCTATTTTTCCCTCTTTCCGCATTTCTCTCAAACATTTTACTTTCTCAGGCAAGCAAGCTGAAAATCCGGAAGCAGGGATCAGTGAGATCTCTCAGGTACAAGTTCCTCATCACGATGTTTGATGTTTTATATTGGATTGTTGCTTGTCAAGGTATTTATATTTTTGATAGACTATGTGGATCCACTATAAAAACAACTATTCTCAAAATGATGTATGGGAAAATCGGTATAAACCGCCTCTATGATTGCTCAATTGCTATCAACCATCTTTAGTTTCTAAATTTGCTGAAAACCACCTCTCCGTTATGTAACCTTTTCCAGAACCACCAGATGTCATTTTCCACCAGTTTGCCGTTAAACGTGCACGCGTTTGACTTTTGAATTCTAATTTATGTGAAACACCTATATAGTTTGATGATTGGTCATAAAACACATTAAAGTTTTCATTGTATCAGACCACCCATATGAATTCAAATTTTTTATAAACCACCATTTTCAAAAAGGTACAATCATAACCAAAATAGCATTTTCCAAAAAGGTACAATTCAAACTTAAACCCTACTAGTTTCATGCCAAATGCCATAGTTTTAATTACTCCTAGTTCCATGCTCCAAATTTGTTGAAGAAGCCATGTGTTTCCTCGGTGGGAACCAAAATCTGGTGCAGACACATTTGACTTTCGCACCTATCATGTTTCTAGGGTTCGTTTGAAACGAGAAGAGACGATTAGATTAGATTCTCTAACAAAAAATATTTTAAACTTTTATATTTATTTCATTAGTTCAATTATTTAAATGAATAATGTTAAATATCGCGGGTATTAACGGCAAACAGTGGCAAAATGACATCTAGTGTTTTTGGGAAAGAGTTATATAACAGAGAGGTGATTTTCAGCAAATTTAAAAACTAAAGGTGATTGATGGTAAATTGGCAATCATACAGATGATTTACGCCAATTTTCTCATAGAATAATGTTAAATATCAGTGTGTTAACGACAACAAACAGAAAATGACATCTGTTGGTTCTGGGAAAGGGTTATATACGGAGAGACGATTGTCAACAAATTTAAAAACTAAATGTGGTTGATCGCAAATGGACAATCATACAGGTGGTTTACACCAATTTTACCACGATGTAATGTGGTTGATGTTGTATTGAAATTGGCTCGGTTTGGTTGGTTATTTTCATTTTCTTCAAGTTTCGACCCAAAGAAAATAGTAGTAATTGCTATGTAGGTTGCTAAAATCTTTATGTTTGTTGGCAGCAACCATCTTCTGTAGCTAGTAGGGAGAAGGAACTGAAGTCGCAAGTGATTCAGCTACAGCAGAGGTATGCAACACCAATCTTCCTATATCCTGTCTGGCAGTTCCGGCACACTCTAATCCCTGAGTTTTCTCCACCAGCATCGGGTCTATCAAGGAAGAACTGCAAATGCAGAGGCTTCGAAACATGCAATTAGAAAGACAATTCAAATCCATGAGCATTAAAGAATGAATAAGCGACTGGTCCGATAGCTTCTGACAACTACATGGTTCACAGTACACATGGTATATCCACTCGTCAGCGACGGCGGCAGCCAATCTGAACCCCCATCAATGTGTTATATTATACCAATTTGTATCATAAGTCTGAACGATCCCTGGTAAAAGTTTTGCAATATTGCTCGTGCAGTATTTGAAAATCACAGTCTAGTGTCTGTTTATGGGGGGGTCAAGGTCATTGCCCAACTGGTGCACTCCTTTGTTTTTTTAATTATATTGTATGGGAGGAATGACCTGACAACTATATTGCTTTACTCTGTTATGGTGAGTGCATATTGCAAGAAATGAATCGTTTTTCTTATAAAGTGGCTCACGTTTGCGTTTTTTTAATCTTTATGTTCCAATCTGTGTGAATGTTTCTACAGTTTCTTACTTCCATAACTAACCAGCAAACCAAAAAATACTCACAGTTTCCGCAGGCTTTCCGCCTCACATACATACTTCATAGCTCGATTAGTTAAGAGAAAATAAATCAACCACTCAGCTACCAACCGTAAGGCTCCGTTTGGTTGTGAGAAAAAAGTGAGTAAAAAATTTTTAAAAAAATAATTTTCTCATTAGAAAGTTGTAAGAAAAATCTGATCTCATTTTGTCTATTTTATTCATTTTTTTTTTACAAGCAAACACACATTTCATTTTTACTCAAAATTTTTCTTTAATTATTTTTTCCCCGCAACCAAACAGGACTTAAGTGTCATTCTAATTCAAGTGGCAAGCAAACATTGAGTTACAACCCAGCAACACATCCAACGACGTAACAAAACCCGGTTTAATTAAGAAATATCAAATCTCTCGAGCTTGAGAATGTTGAAAATCAAGTAAATCACATTCAAAACTCTGTTCGGATGGACACGAAAGCATCACTGCAGCGCGCGCAATCTAATCACTTGGAGCTAACAGAAAATATATAAAGAAATTTTGAATTGCTTATGGTGTTGTGATCATCCCCCAACTGGTGTCACTTACCTTACATTGACTGAGAACATCAACACATTAACGTCTGCATCGGCGTCAATCTCAATGAACATAACACCCTCACCAGTGCAATCAACAGCCAGCTTTCTATCATTCCCCACTTTCCTCAACCTCCCCTCAAAATGGGTAGTAGTACACCACCGCTTGCGCGATGACCTCCTTGGTCACCTTAACCGGTGCGAAGCTCTATAAAATTGTATAACCGGGATTTGGAACCAGA
>JAWWMW010099590.1:0-11051 GCA_035048345.1 Echeveria elegans
TATCGGTTCCAACATGTGGACCGACTCGATTAAGGGTTCGGGTCACGGTCCGATCGGTCCGACCGACCGGGTCGGTCCGGGTTTTATAACACTGCCTCAATCTTCTCCTGTCTCAAACCTTAGCTCTTGAATCCCTCATCTCCTCCATTTCCAAATCCCTCACTGTCCTCAGCTCGCTAATATTAACCTTTATGCGCTGCTGCCGATTGACTGCTGATTTCATCGATTCGTCGGAGTTGACGTCATCTCCAACGATCAGTGGATTGACTGGTTTCGCACGTTGAAGCGATCATTTACTCTCCTCGTTGACCTCATCACTCCTTCGTTTGATTTGGATTTTGAGTCTATTTCGACGAATTTCATTCTCGGAGCCACGGCGTTGATTATATGAGTGTTAGGACTTGGGAGGAGATTTGAGATGGAGTTATCGGAGTGTTTTTTGTAGTGTAGAGTTGTGCATCAGAAATTGGGTAATATGTCTGAATTTGAGGGAGATATGAATAGGATTAGGTTAGGGGTTAAATGGATGGGTTGTTGAATTGTTGTGGTGTTTTGAGATTTTGAGAGGTTTGGGGAAATGGAAGAGTCTTGGTTTAGGTGATTGTGGTAAGGAGGGTCCGATTGTATTAATTGATTTTTAATTGGACTCTTAATGTTTCTAAAAATATGATTAAGAGTTCAATTGTCGTTCATTGTGACGGAGGGTGTCGAATCATTAACGGCGAAATCGTGCGGGTGTTTAAGTGAAAACAAAATCGTAGGTGCGTCATTTGGAAAAAGTGCTACAAATACGGGCCTATTTCTATAGTTAACCCTAATTTTAATGTCCATACAACTCATGGGGATTGGTTGTTCGATAACTTCCACGCTCTTCTGGCTAATCGGTTTTCTCTTCTTCTTGTTATCGTTTGTAATATTTGGTTTCATAGGAATATGACTTGCCATGGTGAGAAATTACATTCGCCTTGCCTCGTTGCTAAGCATTGTAAGTTACTGCTCAAGGAGTTTATTCATTCAAGGTCTCCATTTTTTGCGGCTGATCAACTTCCGTCTCTGCAATGGCCTCCTCCGCTGTTGATTGGCTCAAAATTAATTGTGATGCGTCTTTTCGAGGTCCTTCTTGCTTGGCTGGGCTTGCGACGGTTGCTCGGGACCATGAGGGTTCTGTGGCTGGTATCTTCACAGACTTTGTGGAGAATCGCCCTTCATCGACTGATGCTGAGATTAGAGGTCTTGATTTTGCTGTCTCTTTGACGGTTCGGGAAGTTGTTTCTCATGTTATAATAGAAATGGACTCGGTGGTTGTGCTTCAGATTTTATATGGTTAGGACACATGCCCTCCTTCCTTATCTTCCTCATTGGATCATTGTAGGACTATTTTATCAAGAATGGAGCATTAGAAATTTCTTGTTATTCATTGAGAGGCAAATGTTCTTGCTTATGCGGTGGCGACTTTTGCTGCTTCCCATTGGCAGCAGCGGCGTCGACTAAATGCTTGCCCAAGGTTTCATTGGGTTGGGGATCTTCGTTCTGGCTAATTGCTTGCTTGATAGACTATCTATCTATCTATATAAAAGAAGGGAGTGGATCAAATAAAAAGGGGTGTTTAAAATAAAAAGTATAAAAAGATCATGTCAATTCATTTGATTCATTCTATGTCCAAATTAAATCACAATATTAAATGATTTTTAAATTAAAAAGGGACAAATATGTAAACACAATATTTACATTAATCCTTAATATCTTTTTCGACATTTTTAATGAGTATTCTTCTCATTTTGACTGTAAAAAAATATATTTGAAGAAACAACATCATGCTAATCGGAAAGAGATGAGACATGAATTCTTGTCCCCTGTTTGATGTACATAATTCATGAATCTGATGTACTTTTTCATGTTCAATTTTTTCTGTCACGTATTTGAGTTTTATAATTCTCATGTAAATCAGATCAAAATGTCTTAAATACCCTCAAACATTGAATAATCATTTTTATTATAATTAAATGTATATTAATTGAATAATCTCAGTCATTGATTAAAAGGTACATCTATGGTTATGATCTCTTTATACTTTTTATATTTAGACATTTTTTTACTGATCTCTACCCATATATATTTTATAATTAGATAATCACGAGTATAATATTTCTTCATTGCGTGATTAATCATAACTTCACATGTAAACAACCGATGGGCCAAACACCCAAATATTTGTGAAATTCCTACTCTTTTTTTATTGTTAGCTAACCACTTAATTTGTCAATTGCCATGGATACCGCCTCAAGTATTTCTTCATCCGTCTGCAACCTATTATCAACATTGTACTTCCTCAGGGGAATGGGTAGCTTCAAACCTTCAACTCATTACTGGTTTCCTTAAATGAATACCTGAAAGTGGAAGCGACACATTGATTTCGCTCCCACCTGCATGAACTTATGGTCACAGAGCTTGTCATATAGAGAATGAAAACAGAGAAGAAGAAAAAACATGACCATGCATATACCGGAAACAAATTGCACCACAAGTGAACGCATTTAGCCTGCTAACGTTGCAAACTGATAATTATGAACATGGCTTCCTGAAAAAGAATCAAAGATGAATCTTCATAATTTGAGGTGCAACATTATGCAAATAAAAACTAGCCTTGAGGTCTCTTTTTAGACCTCGAATATTAGTGAGCCTAACCCTATGGACATCTATGGACTAAACACCTCACCATTTTAAGGGTTATCATATATTCACATACACAGTAGTAAATATATATATGGAACACATACTACTTGAACTGTACACACATCCTATATCTAAGAACACAAGTTACATTAACAGCTTGAGAACAATATTTTCCAACATAACTGCGCGTTCGTGAAACTGGTAAAGACGCATCAAATGTTCTTCATACATATACATATGTGAGGCTGACCAATAGATAGTATTAAACTTTCGGTTAACAGGTATTCTCAAGCCAGTTAAGGTATACCATCAAGGTATTTTCATATATAGTTATTTAAAACATCAGATCACAGGCATAACACCAGCATGAAGCAAGTAAAAAGTCGAACAGCGACGAATAAAGAAGAATAATTGAAGCAAAGAAATTACCAAGCGGATCAGTAGCTATGCAGAATTGTTCCACATAAAAGCAAAAGGAAGACAGTTCAAGCTGTTTGTGCATGTAAGAAGAAGAGTCAACTTACAGAAGGGTAAACAGCCGAGGAAATCAAACATGATATCTGAGGAATGCCTGCATTCACCAACAATTGAGGACTATCAGTATCCAGGAAATAACAAAGATGAAGCTCCATTTTAAACTACGCCATGAGAACAACCAGAGGTTGGCTGCCATGAGGAGAGGGAAAAACTCAAATTATTATAAAAACTGAAGAACACACACTATATGACTTTAATTGCACTGTTTCCAGGGACCGTGGGAGCAAAACCCTAAAATCTAGTAATGGAAAATTTTAATATTCAAACAGGTACAATGGCCCCAAATTAATGCTGACATCAAGATATTAAGCCGTCAAAAAAAGAAACCCTAAAAAATACAACAACAAAAAAAAAAAAGGAATAATAGCACATATTTCACTGTGTCTGGAACCGTAATTAAACTTGAGAATACCCACACACAACAAAAGATATCAATATTTAGGTCTGTGTTGTTTAAGTTTATACATCCAGCTTGAGGAGGAGGGCGTTTCTTCTCTCTACAAGTCTTCAGCGCCAACACAATTAAAGCATGCTAAAATCAAAAAACTGGGACTTCTTGAGCAGCTTCTGAAGGAGGTGTTTTAGAGATAAAGATGGAGAGGAGTTGAAAAGTGTGTGACAGAAGAGATATGAGCACATAGAAAAAGGAACAGACATAGATCTATGCATAATTCTTTCTGTGTGCTCACTCTCTTCTGTCATCAGCTGTCCTCTGCTCTTCCAATCAGTCTGTCGCTCAACTTTCACAAACAAGAGACCACCTGCTTCACATTCATCATCGATCTGACAAGCTTAGATATGTAACACAAACAAAAACAGAATTTGCAGATCTTCGGATAATTGTTGATTATTGAACAATACCCATTTATGGAAACACGCCAGAGAAACCAAAGGACTAAGCAGGGGGTTCCTTGAAAGCCAAAAGTTTAAGAAGAACAAGAAGAAAATCTTAAATTTTCTCAATTATCTTCACAGCTTCTAACAAGTTTACAACATCGTTACCACAAAATCTACTGATGTTTTTTTACTACTGTTTATGGTTTGGAAGACATGCACTCCTAACAGGTGTCCATGTGCTCAGACCACATCAAATCAAAACATTGACATTTAACAACACAACAAAAGAGACAAGATTTGAAATGATTTAACACAGATCTAGTACACAGCATAGTGAATGTTTTTCAATAGATAAAAGATTTCATCATCACTGAAGCAGCGCTGGAGATGAGGAGATGGAGCTAGGGATTCTGAAGAGTGTTGAGAGGAGAGAGCAGAAGAGGATATGCTTCTTCATGATGCAATACTCCTATATATTAAAGTAGTATAATGTGGGCCTAGGGTTTTTGAGGGTGTTGGGGGTTGATTGGTCGTTGGTGGTTCATTGTTTCTTGTTTAGTGGAAGATGTTTCAGCCATTGGATCAAAGGGTTTGTGGTGTTGAGATGCACCCCTGACTGGTTGGCTTATGTTTTGACTTTTATAGTGAATGCGTTACTAGGTTTATGTACAGCAAGCTCAAATTGAAATGGATTGAATTTTTTTTAATTTGAGTTGCATTGATTAGATAGATTTGTTATGTAAAAGCTAGCTAGTGGTACACCTCATTAACATAAAACTTCTTTGGAATGCCTGACATAACCACTTTCAAATGTTACCGAACTGATGTGAGGTAAATAAATGAAACATAACACCATAAAATTTTCAATAAACCTAACAGAGAAGTGTCACGTTTTCATTGACGTATCACCGTACCAACATAGCTCACCTGAACTCACTTGATGAAACTCAACTATGTGTGTAAGGATAACTGCTCACTCTACCTATTTCTGAAATTTCTCCGCCTTGTCTCTAGACCCTTTCCCTTCCACAACTCCAGCCGGACTCTTCCTTCGGCCCCCAGGGTGGAGGAGGACCACCTCTTCATGATGGTGGCTCCTTTCTCTGCCCCTGGGTGTTCCCCTTCTCATTTTCCTTTCTGATTTCCGTCGCCTCCACCTTGTTTTCCCTGGATCTGTGTTTGAGCATCGCCGGTCGAAGCGCGGTGGTCTTGCCTCGCCTTGACCGCTGCATGCTCGGAGTTTCCCCAAGTCGCCATGTTCCCCCTTGAGTTGGACCCAACCACGCCACCATCTGCTCCGGTTCGATTTTTCTCCATGGCATGCCTGGTTTGGTGCTCGGCGGGCCTGCAGTCGACGATGGAGTTTGGATTTGAACCTGTACAGTTCATGCATGAACTCGGTGCTTCAGCGATCCTTTCAGATGATGCATGCATCGATTGAGGGCCTTGGATCCGACCCTTTCCCGACTGCGATGCGTGGCTCGCTTGACACGGTGGTCTCTGCCCTGCTTGGATGATGGACGTCTACGGTGTGGTTCAATCGGTGGACTGGTGGTCTGGTAGTTTGGTAGTCTGGTGGCATGGTGCTCCAGCTCAGGATGGCGGTGGGTCATGGTGGGTTCTTCTCCAATTCGGCTGTTCAAGGAGGTTCCGGTGGGTGGTCAGGAGCTTGGTTTGTGGTTTCAGTTTTACTTATGTTGATAGTTTTCATTAGTTTTAGTGTTGTTGTGTGTTTCTCCGCACATGTCTGTGTGAGAGCATTTTGGTTCTTCCCACTTTGTGTGGAATTAGCTGTTTATATGGTCTGAATAATTTCCACCATAAATTCAAGTATGAATTTATTGGTGTGTTGATTCTCCTCACAAGTATGTGAGTGAGCAGTTATCCTTACACACTTAATGTGATAAGTTGTTGCTCTGTCGCCTTTGCTTTATAGGCGGTCGCCTTGTATGGCGGTGTTCGTTGGTTGTCATTAATGCGTGGGCATTAGTGTTTAGTGGTGGTGCCTTTAGGCCTGAGCTTTCATAGATTCAAATGTACTAAATTCTGTTTCTTGTACTCATGTACCACTTTACCATCAATGTATGAAATTATAAATAAAAACAACAAAAAACTATGTACAGTGGGCATTAATTAACACTAACCATTCATCTGATGACCCTACATCTTCCTCCAATGGTCAAAGGTGGTGCTGCTCTCCTAGTTTCAATGAGAGAAGGTCAGTGTAAATAAATAACTTAAAGCCCTGCTTAATTCCCATTACCTGTCAAAGATGAAGAGAGCAGAGAGGATGTCTGTTGTACTTGTACCAGTGCTTATTCTTCCCCAACCTTTTCTTTATTTTCTCATTTTCACATGTAGCCACTAGCCAGAGTTCACGCCTAATTGCGTTGGTAACAATTCTTAGACTTTGCAAAACGACCTCACAGTTATGTTCGGGAGAAGATAATTAACCTCTCTTACATGTTTGAGTTAATATTAAGGAATCATCCGTATGATTCAGGTTTTTTAAGGAACCGTCCGTATGAATTTAATTTTCGTTGACACACCCATATGATCATTGTTTTTCCCGAAAGTCACCCACTCTTTCATAAAATCATTCATAAGATCATTTATGTTTCTGAAAGTCATCCATAAGATCAGTTATATTTATAGAAGTCACCCACTTCCAAATTACACGATGAATTTAATTGAACCAAACTCATTTTTCTTATGTGAAATATGATGATGACGATATATCTACACTAAAACTCAATTTTGCGCACCTCGGTGTAGTTAAATTCATCGCCTAAGTTGGAAGGACTGGCTTCCAAAAAAACAATGATCTTATTGGTATATCAAAGAAAACTTAATTCATACAGGTGGTTCCCTAAAAAAACCCGAATCATACGAGTGATTTTTTAATATTAACTCCACATGCAATAGTCAGGACACATATATACATACATTCAACACATATATACATACACAAGTGGTGATCCCGTCGTCCCGACGGAAATTGTTTCTCTGTTAAATTTTAATTTTTATATTTAATTTTTAATGTTTGATTTTTAATTTTTTAGTTTTTAATTTCAACGGATATGCATCGTCCCGAATGTGCAATCAAAACGGTCAAACACGGGCGTGACTCGACCAATAAAATTTTAGACCCGTGTGATTTAATTTTTAAATTCTAATGGGTCAGGCCGGACCCGACCGTGTGTCTTGTGTAAATTTTTTTATTATTTTTATTTTTTATTTTTAATATAATTGGAATGATTTAATTGGGTGAGAATGAGTTTAGTTAGATGTTGTTGGTAAATGTAGGAATTTAATTAAGTTTGGCTGGTAAATGTGTGAAGTTTAATAGAGTAGTTGAGTTAATTATTTTTTAATATAATTGGAATGATTTAATTGGATGTGAATGAGTTTATGTAGATGTTGTTGGTAAATAAGACAAACAAACATATTGTACAGTTAAGTCGATGGCTGCAGCTGCAGCTGCAGCTGAAGGTTACACAATGCCATTGCCAAGGCATCTCTCACTATGGCAATAATAACAACCCATCCCAGCCTTTGTCAAGGTTTTGCTACAACTCCTTTACCTTAAAAGAGTTTCAACTACCAACCAAACCAGGGTTGCACCCTACCCACCTTTGCTACATAATTGTTGCCAATATTTGGAGATACACTATCAATGGTACCCACAATCTCAGTCCCTTTTTTTCTTGTCCTCAACACTCGGAGGGTCATTCTTAGATACAGGGTCACTGCTGTTTCCAAGAGAGAGATCAGCTTTGTTAATAGAGTCGGCATCAGCTCTATGTTGCCTAGGACTTACATTGCCTTCAGCTTTGCTATCAGGTTTTATCGCTTCAATTTTAAGTCTGTATGGTGGTCTACCTCGAGGCCTGCCATCAGTTGTCATTGTTTAAAAAAACCTTACGAAATAAACTGCAATGTATGCGTCTTTGATCCTAAGGTCATCTAACAAGTAAAGATAAGATAAATTGTGTACTGACCTTTTCACGGAACCATCTTTGTTTAATTGCTCAGAAAGTGAACTGGTAATTTTTCTTGACCTTCTCCCCCGTACTATTGGCTCAGGAACTGTAGTTTTGAACTTTATCTTAAGTCTTGTTGGTGAACTGAATTTCACTTACCCGATGACCGACTTGCTGCTGTTTTGTACTAATGCAGCTTCTTCTTTGTTTCCAATCCTCGGGGAGTCTGATGTTAACTTCGTGTGTTTGCTGTGATCTGCACTCATATTGAGTGCATTTCGACTTTCATCCATGGAACCTTTGGGTTTAAGTGTTTAACCATGACTACATCATCAGAACAATTATTACTATTTGACTCGTCAAATTTGGGGTCACCCGACAGATTAGTGAGGTCTTTTGATTCCTCTGTAGAATTTTGAAGTGAAAACTTGTAAGGTGGCCTGCCACGGCGCCTGCAATGATGATTTACAGCATACATGTCAGGATGAGAAAGAGAAAATTTCTTCCTTCCACAAACTTACACTATGCGACATGAAAAATCATTAAACAATACAAATTCTTACTTTTTCGTCGAAGTGTCTGTGCTGACTGCTGCCGGTTAAAGCAGGTGAAGGTGAATTGGAATGAGCACTCGTTCTTGGCTTCCTCTTTCTTGAACTTATTCCAGTCCCGAAAGCTGGAAGCTTCAAATTCAAGCCTGTAGTTCTCGGTTCTGTGGCTGAACCTGATTGAACTTCCTCAGTCACACTGACATTGGCATTTCCAGTTCTAGGTGTCGGGGTTCCACTGACATCCTATAGGTGAATGGGTCATCGATATCAAATCTGACAGCAGCCTTTGGAGCCATAGTATCCACAATCCCTGTTTGTGTCCCACCACTCGCAGGTAGTACATCTTGCTCGGTATTCTCAGGATTCAAATTAGGAGCCTCTGCAGATTGAGGCATAGAATCCATAGGTTGATTGGGTTTCCATCATTAGCCACTAGATCATTCTGCTTCTCATTGGGCTTGATTTGACCTTCCCACATGCTGCCTTTGACAGGACTGTCACAATTAGCAAGTGCAGCATAATTTATCGGAGGCCTACCTCGACGCCTGCGATTACAAACTGTACCTGGTTAATATTTCTATTGCTTATAATAAAATTACCTCTTCTTCAAGCAATGACATAACCTCTTCACCTCTTTCAATATCATGGAATGGGCCCCAATGATGGTACGCAATCAACCGTACGATTAAAGACATGGTAACATGCTGGACAAACAATGTTGATTATCACCTCTTAAGAGGTGTTCCCCATAGTACTAGCTGAACCGAAATCAGTGTTCAATTGTTTAACTTCTTGTCTGGTGGTTACAAGGAATCACCAAAGCACAATTAAGATGGCAAACAAATAACATCAAATATGGAGAGACAGTATGTCACTGTGTGAGGTACTGCGGGCTACAGGATAAGATACACTTACTGCCCACGAAAAGCAATGATATCTTATTGAAATGATTTTATAATTATCCAAGTTAAAAACACACAAATCAGGCAGATCGATTTCAGTAAAGAATCCAGTGAGCATATGTAATTACTAGCAATTGTTTTAGAGAAGATATGCAAAAATCAGTAATAAGTATAAACAAAATGGTACATACTTATCAGAAGCATCGCCAGGAATTTAATAAGCAGTCACCTGATCATGTCACAAAAGATATCATGGTTAAACAATAAAAGTGATGGAGTGGGTAAATGAAGAACCATATAGATACGAACTACACACCTTTTCAGACCCAATGCTACTCTTTAAAAGATTTTATTTTTGCTTATGGAGTCGAAGACTCTCTCTCTCTCTCTCTCTCTCGTTATCAGTATACAAAATCTATACATCATGGAACAGGAAGGAGGAGCAAGAAAAAATAATAATCTATATATATGATATAATATTGAACCATAGGAATAAGTAAAAATAGAAATAAGACAAAATATGAATAAGGAAAAATAGGAATATGAATAAGCATAAACTGAAATAAGATAAAACCGGAATAATATAAAATAGAAATATGACAAAAAAATGAAAATACTCATTAAATGCGATGGTCGGCGACGGTGATGATTTTTCAGTGGTGGTCGTCGGAGGTGGTGGTGATGGTGGCGGCGATCGGCAGTGGTCGGAAGTGGTGGCGTCCGACAATGGTCGGAGGTGGAGGTCGGCGGTGGTCATGGTCCGAGGTGGTGGCGGTGGTTGGAGGCGGTGGTCGGAGGTGGTGGTGGTCAGCGATGGTCGGATGTGACGGTGGTGGTCGAGGGTGGTCGGAGGTGGTGGTG
The DNA here is from genome assembly GCA_035048345.1 of Echeveria elegans. Taxonomy (NCBI): domain Eukaryota; kingdom Viridiplantae; phylum Streptophyta; class Magnoliopsida; order Saxifragales; family Crassulaceae; genus Echeveria; species Echeveria elegans. The sequence continues at coordinate 10,345 of JAWWMW010099590.1, forward strand.
GTCGATGGTGGTCAGAGGTGGTGGTCGGCGGTGGAGGACGGTGGTCGGAGGTGGTGGTGGGCGGTGATGGTGGCGGTAGACGGTGGAGGACGGTGGTGGTGGCGGTGGTCGGTGGTGGTGGGATTTATTTGGAGTGGTTGTTGTGATTTTGAGTCAAAATAATTTCAAACCCTCCTCATGCGCAGGGTTTGAGATTTCGAAATGGTTTTGAAACTTAAAATGAATGAAAAAGTTGTTAAAAATTTAACTCAAAACAGTTTCAAATTAATTCCAATTTTTTTTCAAATCTTGTTTATAAACTGACCCTTATTTACAACACGTCATTATCTCGGAGAAACATATTTTATAGAGGTGGAAACATGTTTTAAAAATTTATTTTCTATTTTAATGCGGTGTGGTTTTTGAATCCGCTTTTGTGATTTGGTGCGGACGATTTCCGAATATGATAAAGTTTTTGCCCACCCTACGCGTCAGTGCATGTGTGCATGCATAGTTAAAGTGAGTCATCTTATTAAAAAAAAATAGTTTTGAACAATGCTGCATCTTCCGCAATACAATTTTTTTTAATTAACCACCTATATATAGACTACCATTTTACTTTAACCACTCATGTTGCATATGCACATGTTTTCAAAGAGAGACAACTAACAATAAATTTAGAGTAATTGAGAATTTTCGATATCCAAACAAAAAATGAAATCAAACGT
>JAWWMW010099620.1:0-11048 GCA_035048345.1 Echeveria elegans
GCATACAGTCTCATTTAAACCCAACTGTACTTTAGTTGCATCCACAGGAGAAAACTAAATGTGTACAAAATCCTGTGGTAGAACTTCCAGTCCGAGCGCCCATCCAGCCAATTCCATCCGTCATATATTACAAGTTTTGCAGAATCCTCCTTCTGAAGATTGTGCAATATTCCCTTTGTTTCCCATCACCCTCTGAAAGAAAGGAAATAAATCCTCATCATTAAAATGGGAGAAAAGGAATCAAACAATGAACTAATGAGTGCGAGCACATAAGCAAAAAATCACAACACCGTAAACATACTAGGCACGGAGATCTGCGAAGATACTCAGCTAAAATAATAATTCGCCAACTAACATTACTCTTTACAGTTACTTTGTTCCCAAATTAGGCCCCGAATCTTGATATTATTAGCAGCAAAGCATAGTAAGTTAGCACATTAATGATTCATTTCTACTCTTACGTATTACCTGCAATGATTCAATTCCTGAAATATCTTATATACAATAAATTTACAACTTCAATGTTATCTTACATAAAAATAAACTAGTAGGAAAAAATTGACAAGCTAAAAAAAAGCCATTCCACACTATGATAATTTTTTTGCATTCTACTTTTCGGAAAACGTCTATCGTACCCCAGTATGTTTGTTATATATATTAGTCCCCAATTTAACCAAACCCAGTAGATAAAATGCATTCTACCCCATCAGGATTGGAACTCCAGTTGGCTACAGAGTTTCACACTTATGACGCCTACTAGTTTAATACCAGGGAAGACTCAGTCACCTTTATGACAAACCCCAAACCGTATAAGTCAAAATACTAGGTAGCCATGAAAAATTAGGCACCATGAGGGGTGGTAATCTGGCGTTATATTATTAGCTGCTAAAGAAACTCCACTAACATCAGTTTCAGTTCATGACCAGCTAAAACGAAACAGATTATATCCAAACCCGTTGGTAAAATGTATAACAACACAAAATACAAGTACACTGCCCAACGAATTCAATATAAAAAAAGAGTTATTCATTGAAATAGTCAGCACTGACAAGGGTCCAAACTAATTTAATGCAATGTCCTCAATTTGGTCTCCAACAGTTGTTTGCTGCTACATCTGGCCCAGGCCATATATGGACTGCGCCGTGACCTATGCAAGACAAAATCATCAGACCACTTTTTGTAAGCATTATAATCTTCAACTATTGTTAATACAGAGTTAGAAAGCTAACCTGACACTGGGACTCCAGAAGGCATTGCTATAGAAGGCTGTTTGAAACCGGAGTTATTTGTACTTGTCCTCTGACAAGCTGGTTGATAGTAACCTGCCACAGTAATGGCAATTCATTAAAACTCAAACCTAGATTTGACTATCCTTGAAAATTAACTTCTTAACGCCCCCATTAAAACGCTTCTACCACAATAGAGCCAACAATAACTTTGATTATAACAGAGACGAATACTTTTTCCAGTGTCAATATTGATAGAGAGAATCTAGAGACCTAACGATGAAACTAGATTATGCTTTACAAGCCGCAAGAGGAAAATATGTGTATTAACTATATAATCACATAGACACAGGACAAGAATATATTGAAATATTGAATCAAGCATTCAGTTATACAGAAACCAGACAAAATCATAATCATTGAAAAGCTTAACCACCAACAAAAGAAGAATCTCCACTAAGTAAATACTAAATAGTACCATTTTTAGGTGCAAGGAGTACCTTCTTGAACAATAAGCTGACTCGCTGATGGAGCCGTCCCTGCATTAGTCCACACACTGGGCGGCTTATGCGGGAATTGACTTTCTGTACCATATGGTCTACCTTCAGGAAGTTGCAAACCATATGGAGTATGATATGGGCGCTGCTGTACAACAATATTTGCGTAAGAAAAATGGCTTGAAAGAGGTTGCGGTGGTGGTGCAGGCACTGCCACAGCTGGTAATGGAGGTCCAAACTGCCCATGAATTGCATTGGCACGAACTGGAATTGGTTGGATTTCCTGCCGGCACCATAAAAAACAATAACAAAATTCACCAGAAAGAATAAAGGAACATCAAATCTTACCCCAGACGAGTTGCTGGGCACACAGGGCTGATAAGCCAACTCAGTTGGGTGTACCTGAGGTGTTGACAATAGTTTTCCGCTCAACGAACCCTGAGGTGATGCAGCATATTGATTTTGCATTAGGGGCATAAACATAGGTCGTGCGGACCCAGACAGCTGTATCGACGGAGGGGGTGTAATGGATGTGAAGGAAACATTGGAATGATAAGATGAAGCATGAGAAGGAGCTACTGGAGGGTGATAGGCATATGATGGTGGATGTGAAGGAGGAGGCGGTGGAGGAGATGATGGGGGTGGGGCAGGAGGGGATGATGGAGGTGGAGGTGATTGTGGCGGAGGTGGCGGAGGCGAATGTGGGGGAGAATGTTGGGGTGGCGGTGGAGGAGATGGCGCTGGGGAGCGGGGCAGGGGTGGTGAAGGGGAACATGAAACAAGCGGCAATGAGGGCAATGGTGGAACCTCAGAAAAGTTATTTGATGTATTTTCATCACATCCACTAGCTGGAACCTCTTGTTGGGAGTCCTTTTCTGCAAGACCATACGCGTATGATTATCTTTGCGCTGTCTAGAAACATATTCCATATCCATTTCACCATTTATATTCTTCAGGGAAAAGCAGTTTCTCATATCACCTGAAGTAGGAGCAAGTAGTTGATTTCCATCAGATGTTTGTGCTCCATCTGATATTTTAGTAGGAATGCTTGGAGTATCATCCTCTTCATCTTCATCGTCAAAAATACGTGAAGTTAAAAAGCTAGGCAACTGCATTGTAGCATTACTGAGCACCAAGAAAAAAAATATAATAAGTCAGATAACCAGCATAAAGATGGCGAAAAAACATGAAAAAAACTTTTAGAAACACTACACCCGAGTCTAATTTCAACACTCAATTCACTAGATAGAATGCAAGAGAAGATTCCAACTACTTTTATTCTTATCAGAAATTGTCACCAGCTTTAAAGGATATACCCGTAGCCCCATTACATGCTTGGCAGATTATTCTTGTAAAGGATGGATTAGGGAAAGGAAAAAATGAATACCCCCATAACCGAGATAAATGAAAAGATCTGAAAAAAAATCCTAATATATTCTTCATGTCAGCAAAGAGAGAGTTGTAGGATTGTAGCATACTGTTCATTTTTCCATTGCACATACAGAAACGATAACTTGAGGTGATGCAATTACTAAAGAGTACGATGAAAATACTAAACTGTATGCACACCAGCACTATGCTCACATGAGTATTTATCGAATTTCACGACATTGATTGTTCATTACACCACTTTGTTCTGATGTTCTACACAAACAATTACATACTGTATTATTATATTTCACCTCAAGGAAAGTTTGTGAATTCAGTTATTAAAGGAAGACTGCCAGCTTGTAAATCTCTTCAAAAATTTTATATTTATCTACAGGAAAGTTTGTAAATCAAGTAATCAAGGGCCGGATGCCAATTTGTAAATTTCTTGCCATGGCACCACTACAACTTAGTGATTTCTGATTATATTAAAAAACTAGTGGTCCCTAAATCCTAAAGAATCAATCGTTAAGTCTGAATGGGGAGATATCCACAGCGGATGGTCTACAGAAAAACTTGGAAAAAATGCATTGTTCATTCAAGAGAAATACCTTCCATATTCGTCGACAAGCATGCCTTCCATTTCCCTAATAGGATCATCAACTGACCGTTCAGCTCGCGATGGACGTTTAAACGACATACTGCCAGTAGCATCACCATTTGAAACTCCAATTTCATCCATGTGACGGCGAAGAACAGAAGACGGTAAAATTTTCCTTTCAAGCCACAGTCGCAAGACCTGAGAGGCACTTAAAGTAAATTTGCTATTACACAGATATGATGGGTTGCTGGATGAGGCACTCCTTACCTTGAGACATTGACGGCGATTTTCACGAGCTCCAGATCCTGATGGTGCAGCTGCACTCAGGAGACGTGGCAATGCTGCCTCAACTGTTGAAGCGTATGAAGCACCAGCAATGCCTGCAACAAATTATCACGAAAGCATAAATACATATAAAAATTTCCAAGGATAGTAACCAAATGTGTCGGGTGACTTGTAAAATAGAAAGAACGAAGAGTTTCCATTTAATACCCAGAACACATCACAAAGGAAATGTCAAACGCAAACATACACAGAAATACAGCTTATATATATAAGATCCTCCATCCTGACTTGTAAAATAGAGCAAACATGCTGTACCCTATAATTAGCTATTCAGATGGTGAAAAAAGAAGAAAAAAAGCTATTCAGATAGAGAAAAAATGCTGGTATAATGATGTACCTTTTTGATTATGTGAACACTGCAAAATTGAATCCACGAGAAAGAAAAGATCCACCCGATGATGCAAACTGGGCTCATTTTCCAACTTCCGAATCAGAAGTTCCACTACCTGCATTAAGTAACAGTTCATAAAGAGTCCTGCAGTAGCCACAGGATGCATCAAAATCTCCAAACTGAAAGCCCTTACGTTCTTTAACCTCTAAATGGGAACATTCAAACAACTATTACAAATGTCTCTCGGGAAAGTTTCTCATGGATTGGCCACAGAAAGATATCAACATCAAAAGCCGCAATATTATCCTTCTGATTACATTTTAAACCTAGACCTGAAGGAGTCATTGCAAATGCATCATAGCAAAAATACAAATGCGCACAACCAAGCCAATCCTTGAATATTATGGCTTCAACTAATTGAAAAAAGAAGCACACAAGATCAGCAAATGCAACTTACGCAGGCTTGTCACAATCTTAAAACATCCGATATCACTGACAGATTAAAAATTAAATACGACCGGCCAAGTTCAGTCTAAAAGATAGCCACAAAGCTTACCTCACTGGCGAACCCGTATTTGGCACAGTCGATGGCAAGTCTTGTCGCACGCCCAATACTTTCTTTAGTCCTAGATAAAGTTTCTATCATCCCTTCAAACGCATCTCGTGCAACAGCTGCCTCAGTACCGCCGCTCAACGATCCCTTGGTTGAAGGGTGACCCGAACTGACTATTCCATCATGCTTCTCAGTACCAATTTGAGGTTCAGATGGAAACTTAGATGCTAGCATAGATGGGGAGACAGTGGATGCTGCATTGTTGGCATGCCGCAGATCCTCCATTGTAGGACTAGAGTTTTTGTGCAGAGCAATGCCAACGGGGTCAAACATAAAACTCACAGGGTGAGAAGCACCTCGTGAACGAGCAGCCAGTCTTTTTGCTTGAGCAGCTGCAATAAGAAGCTTCATTGACTTGTCCGACTCAGACATCCTGGATTCCCGCAGCACACAACTTGGGTCATCTATGTCAACTCGCTCTCTGCATCAACAATACAATAATTAAAAAGATAATTAACAATTAATAATTAGTGTTATAATAAGTCAGATGAAGAATGAGCCTTACATTCCTCCAAGTGATGATCTCTTATCCAAAGATGTCTCAATTGCAGCATGGTTCGTGTTTGGTCGAACTTTAGATGTATTACTCGATCTATCCCCAGGGGTTGATTTGTTTTTAGGAGCTACATTTTCAGCGATAGGCATACAAATGATTTGTGAACCAGAAACTTCAACATGTATTCTCTTGAGCTCGCCTCTGTTGATATTTTTACTAGACATTTTCATGGCTTTATGGGAATCGATGATCTTCTGGGCATCAGAATGCTGATGGACTTGAGAAGACCCAGAAACTTGTTCGAATTTTGAATCGATAGACTTGTCAAACTCTTTTTTCCCCGGTGCATGAGATAAAGGTAAACTAGCATTTTCTTTGGGCTTAATCTTCACCATATCTTCAGAATTATCTGTCGAATTCAACACTAATTTGGACGAAATTGAGCATCTACCTAAGGGAATGGCATCAGACTTCTTCCAATCTTCATTACGCATCTGACTAGACTTGGATCTATCATTAACTGCATCACGCTTGACAGAAGAGCCCACAGTTGGTGTAACTGCCTTAATTTTTTGATTTAATCCTCGATAAACAGGAGTTCTAGGCCTTTCTTCAACAACATCAACTAAGCGAAGAGCTCTTCGTTTCACACGTGACGTGTCACTGAGCGGTTTTGAATTTATCGATGGTGTCACGTATATTGTGGATGTGTCACTGAGTGATTTTGGATTTGACAAAGGTAACACATCTACAGTGGGCTCTACTGCTTTCTTGACAGAGGTTCTGAGAGAAGTAGATGAAGCTTCAAGAGCTAAGACACATTCTTTAGGCAAAGCAAGGGCAGATTCAACATTAGAATTACCATTTTCCGGAATGTCTGTACAAGTCACTGTTAAATCCTCCTCTCTCAAGTTGAATTTTGCGTGTCTTTCAGCCTTTTCCCCAGTAACATTTGAAGGGCTAACCTTTCTCCTCTTGACCAGGGGCTTTTTACCACTTTCATCACTAATCTCACCCTTTGACGTCACAGAATTAGGGCATGGAAGATTATTATCAGCTATATCGGCATTCTTTTTGACCATATGCACTTTGCGTTTTCTTCCAGCTAAAGGATTCTGCACTTGGTTCTTCAGAACATCTGCTTTACCCTCTACCTTCACTAGCTTCTTGTTCTTCACCAAGCTGCTATTTTTCTTCACATCACTAGCTTCGTAATCCAATTTCAAACCAGCTGACAAGGATTCAGATGCAATCGTTTTTTTCATTTCTTTTTCCCTCATTGACTCTGCATCAGCTTTACACAAGTCTCGATCAGCTATAGCTGGTTTCAGAATAGGTTTAGGATGAACGATGGAATCATCATTTTTACTGTCACTAACCCCTTCAAAACCAATAGCCTCAAGTTTAGGCTTTTTAATCTTTGAGCCCTTGGTATAATAAGCTGGATTTTGTTGATCATTAGACTTCATCAATGTAACTTTGCTTCGTTGACTTTCGGTATTCTCTGCAACAGAAGAATCATTATTCGAGGCCTCTGCTGCTGCTGCTACAATCTTGCTCGATGAATGAGCACCATTAGAAACATCATTCTTCTGGTCTGGTGACATTGTCGACGACAAATTTCCATATGCAGGGCAGCTTGAATCGGCCATCATGAATGTACTATCAGTCCCATCTAACTTCCCCATGAGATGGTCTGTGACAAACTCGTTACTGCTCGTACACAGATTTTGTGGTTCTATCCTTGAGTCGACAAGACAGTCACCATCCCTTATACCATCCATCTCACAAGCATCCTTGCTGTGTGCATTGACTTTTACCTCTATCGCAGCATTGCTAGTCATGCTACCATATTCTTTCAAACCAATTGGATCCTGCCCCTTCAGTTTATCGTAAGCATCACATATTTCCCTCGCAGCTTTACCAAAAAATTTAATTGATTTTCCTTGAAGACGAGCCAATAAAGACTTTCTAGCTTCTGTATCAAACACCTGTACATCTGCCGGGGCAACAAAAGCTCTGTAGAATACAAAGGTTAACAAAGAAAACACATAATCAATGACTGAATGATACTAAGGAAATTTTCCATAACATAAAACTCTGACAGCATATACAATAAATACGCCAAACTTAGATTCTATATCAGAATGGGTAAGATTGGAAGTGATTGAACAGGGAAGATGATCTAATGAGACCACTAAAGAAAACATATATTTATTTTCTACAATAGTGTAAGAACACTATCATTGATCACTATTTAACACGATTACCACAGAGACAAGGCACCACGCACCAATAAGCTACCAAGCCGATTAGTCTTTGCAAGTAGTGGGTGCTGAAGCAGCGGGGAGCGGGGTGGGTTTTTAAAAAGCATAGTCTTTGCAGGTTAATATTATGATATTCTTTCAAGATCAACAAGTACGCATTAAATGTACACTTACATGGTATCCAACATTATGTATATATTTCTGGGGTTATCATTCAGCTTGGTTATAGTTAACATATATGGTACGCAGAGTTGGTTCCAAACAGCTAAAGTACAAAAATAAATAATAAATGACCTCCTTGTCATAGAGTATCTGCAATTTTTTTTTTCTTTTTTTGAATATAATCAACAAAGAAGATGGCTTGATATTCATCAACGAAAAACAACCAGCAAGGACGAGACAACTGCTAGCGATATTGAAGTTAATAAGTAGATCTTACACACTAGGGAAAATGCAAGTTTGAATAGTAACTGACCCACGTGCTCAAATAGTAAAAGGTAAATTCCGCCGCAGACGTCGACACCAAAGATTTACTTCCCTTACATAATCTTACATACTCCAATTAATCATTTTTTATCGTAATATCTGAGTGTCCAATACAAGAATCCATCTGAATTATAACGAAATTGTAACCGACCCATGTGCTAAATTACAAAATACAGTTACATAAATTGGCGCCTTGAATTGATTTTCGATAAATAAATAATACTAGCTAAATGATCCCGAAAAAGTTTTTTTTATTACCAAAATTCAACGCCAAAAGCAACTGATAATGAATCGACTTCTTTTTAGGCAGTTTCCAGCAAAAAAAAAAAAAGGGGGGGGAGGATCCAAAAGAGTTCCAGAGAGACCACAACTAAGATTCACGAATGAACTTACATTTCTCCAGTGCCAAAAAAATGAACAAACACTTTCTTCGGGTCAGGTTCCCTATCCCAATCTTCAGCTCGGCTAATCTGAAATGGAAGGACCATCCTTTAATCGACTAATACGTCATGTCCAACAAAAATGGAGCTAAATATATAAGCAAATCAAGAAATTCACATGCATGACAGTTCCTTCGATAACAATAAGAAATCAAGAATATCCGTTGGTAAAGAACAATTAACAGCATCAAATCAAGAGTGTAGCATTACAAAACCAAAGCAGCAATTGTGGAAACAAGCAAAAAAAAATTCCGTTAAGACGTTACACAGACCAAACTATTCAACCTTCCATATCAACCAAATCCTACAAAACCCTAATCCAACAGGCCAAACATCACGCCATTAAATTCCAAGAAACACAACTGCATACAAACACATTCATCAAACACTAACCTTCGCAGGCCAAGCCGGAAATCCCTTTACTTTTGCCAGCACCAGATCGCCCACACTCAACTTCGCCAAACTGTCCGCCTTGCTTGCTCCTTTTTTACGCCACGGAGGCATGGCGTAGAGAATTCACCACCACCGCTTCAACCTCCAAACACAAAGTCAAAAAAAACCCTAACCCAACAAAACCACAAAATCAACCACTCAGTGCCGTAGCAACGCAATAGTAACCAAAAGACCCTCAAACGAAGCCGAACCAATCCAATTACGTCAACAACGAAGCATCCAACGCAATCAGAGTGATGAATTCTCCGCTTCAGCGGAATCGGGAATAATCGAGGTCGGACGATCGAAAAGAAGGACACGTGAAAAAAGATGCGATATGTTGAAGCCGAAGGAATCGCAAAGAGAGATTTGGTGTGAGAGGCGGTCGGAGTCGCTTGGCACAACCCCCGGCCTGATGCTTTTTCTTTTTCTTTCTTTTTATTATTATTATTATAACATATATATAAATAATCGAAATCAATAAATTTGTGACTTACGTCTTGTTTTCACTCCCGGTTCCGGTTGCGTACGTGAAGCGCTGAAGATGCAACCTATTTTGTGCACCAGTGCATTCTCCAGCAGCTGCTGTTAGAAGCTTCTCCGAAAGCTGTTGAATTGGAAACTGCTGGAGAATGTCACAAGTTTAATGAACAATCATAAATTTTATAGTTTGATTATCTAAAGTAATTTTAATATAGTTTTGAAACCTAATTTTAATTCGATTTTTCACTGTTATAATTTCAACATCTAATTTTAATTAGATATTATGCACCGGTTCAACAAAAACCGGTGCATAATGGTCGACCTTACGCACCAGTTTCTCATGAATCGGCGCGTAATGGTCGACTATTATGCACCGATTTTTGTTGAATCGGTGCATATTATTGATTATTTTTAATATTTTTAATCGATGAATAGTGGCCGAAGGTGCTCTGGTGCATAAACTGCAAATTGAGGAAGTGCTGATTGTTTTGAAGGTGCTCCAGAAGGTGCTGCCAGAAGGTTCTCCAGAAGGTGCTCTAGTGCAGATGCTCTAAGTAGGGGTGGCAATGTCCAGGTCGGGGCAGATCCATCATAGATTATGATTTGTTCTGTGCGGGTCATAATCAGTCTATCCATCGTGTGTCGCACGGGCACGCAGAGCCTGCCCTGCCTTGCTCAACGGTCTTGCAACTTGTAGGGTTAACTAATTAGGATTAATTTTAAATTAATTAGAATTATTTAAAGTTAATTTTTAATTTATAAGGAATAATTATGGTTAATTTACTTACGGGCGGGGCAAGGCAGGGTAGGTCACATGAGTTGAATTGGACATGTCCTGTCCCGCGACAGGTCAGAATGGACTGAATTTGACCTGTCATGATTGCTTTGCGGGATAGGACGGAGCGACATGGGACATGAAAGGACAGATCTGCAAGTCCGCTGTTTGATTGCTACCCCTACTCCTAAGTTCTCCAATCCCGTTTAGACGTAACATAAGTTGATCAAGTTCTCTATGGATGTACAAGTAGTATTTTATTACTTAACATTTAAGTAATGAACTAATGATTTGTGTTTTCGAAAGGTTTGTTGTCTTTTTAGAGTTTGGTTTATAAATGTCTAATTGATTGACTTTTAAACTTTCTCTGATTTTATGTCTTTTTTTGTCAAAATTTACGATCGATGTTTTTTCGTATGTCTTAGGAAAGAAGACTTAGGGTCTGTTCTTTTGACTTGAACAGAAAGTCAGTTCAGGTCAGTTCAGTTCAATTCAGTTCAGTTCAGTTCAATTCAATTCAATTTCAATTCAATTCAATTCATTCCAATTGCAAAATATAATATCACATGAGTTATTCATTAGCGTCCATGTCCACAACATCTTCATTATTGAAATATTTTTCTCAGTTTGAGTTGATAAACATTATTTATTAAACTACAAATAACCTATGAAATGTAATTCCAATATA
>JAWWMW010099631.1:0-11048 GCA_035048345.1 Echeveria elegans
AGTGCCACGCAACACAACCAAACTGTAAATCTTGCAAACGTATAACATGAGTTTTACTAACCAATTGAGAAACTACACATTAAAATTCATAACATTAAATGGAATGAGTTTCTTATAACTCATATGAACAATTATAAATAAAAAAAATCGATTCATCTAGTCATTACGTCACAAATAATCATTCGTCAAAGTTGTATGCGAGACAAACTCGTTTGTCTCAAGGTAGAGAGCATTCAGAAGCTCCAAACCCTTGGTCTCAGCCCACCTCGTTGTCACTGTTCTGATCAGCCCACCTTGTTGTCACTGCTCAAAATAAACCCATTAACGGAACAAACGGCCACATACCTAGAAATCTTGTTCTTCTCAACTCTCTTAGTCGCCTCCCTTGACTCTAGCACTGATCCTCTCCAACAAATGGAGAGACAATGTACACATACACACACAGATCTCTACCATCGTCTCACGCAGTACTAATATGTCTGCGGATTTCTCCCCACCATTAAGAAGGTCAGCTACCTCTAGCTTCAGTCTCATGTTAGTCTCCTTAAAAAAAAGCGAACAACGCATCTCTCATCGCGTTATGTCTCCTAATCCTCCTTCCCCCACCGGATAATGAGAATCGTGATCACTGATTGCGTCCGAAGTATACTACCCCTACATGTCGTACAAGCCCGAAAAATTGCGAACACATTCTGTCATGTATAGTATTTGAGAGACACGTGAAATCCAAAAAAAGGTGTTGGTATCGTAGTGGTCTAAATACCACTCCCGTAAGCAGAAACAACATTCACTAGGTTGCCTACCCGTGCTCCTCCCGATAGGATTAAACCTCAAACAAAATAAATAATACTAGCATTAAACGGATGGAGAAAATAAATTTGGAACCTAATTGCTTAAAAAATGAATGATATTCATAATATTGTATATTAATGAGTTAACATAATTACACAATTATCCTTCTAATCAATTAATTGAATTAGAAACGTCAGAATCAACCGTTTGTATCTATTTAGTATTTAAATGTTCTTTTGAAGAACACATATATTAAATAAGGATAGAAGGACATAATCTCAGTCGCTGAATTTAATAAATACAATGGTTGAGATTATGACACGTGTATGAAAGAGAAATAATAAACGTAATTGATAATGTTATTAATTAATATTTTTTCTCTCATACACGTGTAACGGCTTGTATGATGTCATTCTTTATTCAGCTAATATACTTATCTCAAAAAAACTTTTCTCTTACGCTCTATATGAAATTTATCAGATTCAATACCTTCACACATCCTAATCATAATATTAGGTGCTGCTGCGAACAACGAAATATAATTTGATGAGAGTAATTTAAGTAAAACTGTACCGCTTGGAATTGCTTTGTAGATGCAGCATTGAATCTTTATGGTACTAGACTAGTACTATTCATGAACATAATAATCATATATTTGATGATGTGTGGAGTTGTTTATTCAACATCAATCAAATTCTTCTGAATTTGAAATATTCTATTCAAAGTGGATTGACAAGTAAACAAATGTGAGATTGACTCTGTATGTAGCGAATATGATAGACACGTACATTCCTTCTTTTACACATTGCGTATCAGATCTAAATCAAAGACTAGGCAAACCCTGCTGCTCTGTTTGACCAAATACCCAGATATATAGATTATCACCTGGATTTCCAGTTGCTGTTAAGAAAGAAAATGTGGGCTGACTTGCAACCCACATATTGCTTTGCCTGCATCCTGAATGTAAATAGTTTCAAATTCACTCTGATCAAGATAATGCAATGAGTCCGTCAGCCTAAGTCGTCGCAGATTGCATTTGGAGTCCTGGATTCAACCTTGAGTAAAAGACAGACGTGATTTTATAAATAAACAAAAACACTGTGTGCTTATTAAAGTACTAACAATTTCCCCATTCACAAAATAATCTAGAGTTCTTAGTCTACAATAACGTCCAGGTATTAGCATTTAAAAGTGACGTGACGGTTGTCGTGTTCTGCCAAGAAATGTGCTTCTTCTGGAAACTCAAATCCGTATTTGTATTAGAAACAATGAGCAAGTGTTGACAACAGAAGTAAAAGAGCGCAGCTTAGTTTTTTTATTTAAATTCAGCTTAGTGTTCAAGTTTTATAGTTGAGACTTGAGAAACAAAAGAAAAGTGTCTTATGATAGTCTCGCCCCTACTTGTAGAGTATTCTTCTAGTCGGTGTCAATTAAAGCAAGAAATTTGCCAATCAAACGCCTAAGCAGTAACCTTTCATGGCAACCGCAAAACAACCAACTTGGAAAGACTATTTACAATTATAAAATTATTACCTAACCCAAGCTTGAAGAACTTGGACTTTGTGGGAGCAAAAGTAGCAAGGTTGAAGAAAAATACTCCACCCTTTCACACATCACAAATGATCACCAAGAGGCTTTTCTTTCTTTTATGGCATGACGCAACTGGCACTTGCTTAGCTATCTATAATTTATCTGCGGCAACATGTATATATTACTATTTGCTATATATATTACTATTTGCTATATTAATGGGGAAAATGCTTCTGACATACCTTTTGCTAGGACTTGGATTGCAAGCCTTTAGGACCCACTTTGCAAACTTCTGTATTGAACCCGCAGTCCATTAGAAACAAAAGCCAAGCCCTTTGCTGCTCTGAGAGCCGATCCCTAGGCCCCTTAACCTCAACAAGCTTGGCTTCACCAGAGTAGTCCCCATAAAGCCGCCATAGTAGCAAGTCAGGCATTCCACTGGACCAACTGCGGTAATCTTGGGCTAGATTGCGACATAGGGAAGCCAAACAGGACCCTCCTATGCATGTCACAACTGCACGGAGTTCAGAAAGGGAGTGCTGATCCCAGTTAACGCCTTTACATGATGTTCCCTCATTAGCCTGCCACGAGGCTACTAGAATCTCTTCAGCCATACCAGCTTGGATCTTCTGCAAATGAGATTCAATGTTGTCTTTTCTTGATAGATAAAAGCTATCAGTATCCAGATCTAATGGAGCAATCTGTCAAAAAAAGCACAACAAGAGTTAGAAAAATCAATGCTGAAGGTTATGAATATAGAGATGCTAACAGACATGAAAATTACTAAAACGTATTAAGCTCATCAAAATAAACCACACCTGGAAAGGACAACGAAAAACATTTGGCACATCAGAGAAAATGATTTCCCACATGATGAGTCCAAAAATGGTAAGCCAAATGCCACTCTCAGTGTGAACACCATTCCACTCTCCTCCTTCTGCCCCAGCATAATACTGTAACGCTAGTTCCTCAACGCCACACTGCTCTCCATCATCACTATAAAACCTGCTTTTCATTCCTGTTTCCCGGTTCAAGGGTCTTCCTTGCACATGCACCTATAACGTTATAAATATAAATAGCTTACGAGAATTGAAACAGCAGAACAAGGGCCCGCAAAGTCCAGGGAGTGATAGTATGTGACACAAATAAATTACAATGAAGCCCAGTTTGCCATTTTGATATGAAAAAGCAAATTAACCATCATGCCATAAGTTAATGAAAGGTATGAGGGGTTAGTTACCTCATTCAACTTCCTTTTCAATGTCACAGCAAAACTAGGTTTCTTCCATCGTCGTGGTGGTTTTCCCAGGCGCAGTATCCGTCTTTGAAGAGCCAATACTGAACCAGCACGAATCCATGGATCTGTCAAGGCATCCTCAGCAACTATAAGGCTTTCATTAGGTCGTCTTATATGCTCCAGATCAATTGATAGCCTGAGAGTCCAGTATCCTCGTCGACTATCACACGTGAACACACTCAACAGCCTTTTCAGTAAGCTAATAGCATCTATATATCTGGAGGACAGTTTAAGACAACGATTCGGGATAAGAAAAATGCCAACATGTGTATGAGCAATTGAGCACATATTCAGTTTATTACAAAGAAAGCCTCATTAATGAGTAGAAATTAGAATAGGCAGAAGCTGAATGAAATACTAATCATATGATTTCTTTCAGTAGGCAGCTCAGAAAAATACCATAGGGACAAGCTATTCTATATCCATTTAATATTCTCTGTTAAGATGGTAAAGAATGTATATGTTAAATATATTGCCTATTCTCCAACAGAGAACAGACTATACATATTAATCACAAAACAATTAACCGCCTTCACAACTTACTTATTAATCATATTTATGTAATTTGTCATGAAAAAGCATCACACTTATTATCTTTAGGGGCTATGGGTACAAGCTTCTTAAACTCAAGAGCCGGTAAAACGAGTAAGTCCTAGATCTGTCTGTACCTGCGCTCTTTCTCGAGAAAAGAGATGCCAAGAAAGACCACCTTAGAGTAGACCCAAGAAGCTGAAAACCGTGAAAGAAAAGAAGTATTTGATTCAGATAGAGCAGCATGTTCTGAAGTGCACGATAACCCTACATCTGACACCATTATGCACTGTGCCGTGGTTTCAAGGTCATTTTCCTCGATGGACTGATCCATGATTTGTGCCACTTCTAGTGCCTGGCAGAGGATTTAAATTATCAAAGACAAACAACGAGAAGATGCACTCATAGACAAAACGCACCTACTGTAAAGTTAACACGTAAATGTACCTCCTCAAATCTCAGCAAGTCACCCCGACTCCTGAATATTTTATCAGTTGCCACACAATTATACAATGGATATTTGACTATTCCCAAGTCAGCAAGTAAAAAGGATGACAGATCTTGCTCTCCATTCAAGAAAAACAACCTCTGAGAATTTTATAAATTATTAGTCACTGTCTGTAATAAACTGAAACAAAATTGCACATTAGAGCAAGGTATATCACCTCAGCACGCCAGACAAGGGACTCAGCAGCTGTAGAAACTGTTATGAAGGCACCAAACTGTTTGATAATTGCAGTTGGCAGGCATGGACTACAGGATGAATTGCATAGGTTAGTTCTTTATAGACATGACATAATGCTATGCATTAATCGCAAAGTTTCGGACCACTCTAGTACCATAGTCCACCTTCATATGATGAGACAAGTGATGCAATGATGTCTTGCTTTTTTGAAATATGATTCTTTCGCTGATACACAAGAGAGTAATAAAATTAGTAATAGATGAAGCCAATCCCTGACCTGTCCGATACCTTTCCAGTTTCCATACAATTTGGACTGCTACCATACAACAGCTACCCACACCTTATCAATCCCAAGTAGTACATCGCGCAGGTCAGGGATTGTAAGAATTTCCAGAATCTTCTTTAGGTCCTCGAGATGTAGTTCGTTATAGGAAAACCTGATATAACCTTTTTCTGCCACATAACCAGATATATATCCAATCATACTGGAAACGAAAAACTCAAATGGTTAGATAAGAAAAACAAAATGAAGCCAAACCTACCGGCTAGTTCATTAGCAGCGTCTTCAATATTCTGTACCTCAGCATAGGAAATAGTATTAAGCCTGAACCAAGGCCCTATAAATACAAGGCGACACATTAGTAAAATCAAAGCACGTGCCTTCTGAACAAGTTACAAATTCACACCTGCTTTATCACTAAATATCTATGAAACCCGCTCAGACATATCCAAAAAGTTCTCAATCTCTAAGAGGTTCAAGAAAATATGTCTAGATGTAATAGTAGTACGGATGAGGCCATGGTTCCAGTGGTGATTGGTATCAATGATCAACTAACTATACAACATATCAAGTATGGTCTCACTACATATATACAACCGAACTGGAAATATCAGCAGATTCCATCATCTTTACACAGGTGGAAGCAAGGTTTACAAATTTGAAAAGATATATAATTGTACGAATTTAAGTAATTTTCGTACGGAGAAACACCTTTACGCATATATAAGCGAATGAAGAGCCTCTGACTGTCATCTGATAATGACGAGAAAGATTCTGTCCAAAATTAACAACATTCATCAGAGATGGAAAATTGGAATAACGCAACCGAATGCAACACTGACCATCAAGATCCATAAAATTACCCAAGAAGCTCAACTCATAATCAGTCAACAGATGAATGTTGTTCTGGAGCACGTCTTTGAGAAGAAGGCAAAAGTTTTCCTGATATTTTGTTTTCCCAGTGGGGTCGCTCTTAGCTATCTCGGCTGCATGAACCACTTTTTCCCACAACGAATTGAATACTCCAACGTCATGAACTTCAGAGGATTCTAGACATGGACAACTTATAATGATAGGGACAGAGGCAATAGATTGCCTTGGTGCTGATGTTACACATCCCTGAATAGTGGACAAACTGGACAATCAATAACATGATAACACTTTTTTGTATGAGATGAGTCTGACTGCCGATTAGTCAGATATAACATGGAAACATAGAACAAGTTAAAACCCTTCAATCTCATTTTCATTTTGATAGACTACAAGGTTATAATTATACACCACAACCAATAAAACATTTTCTATGAATGTTAAGGGCTAATCAACAAGGTAGTTAAAACACGATATTTTACGAGAATGCTTGTCAAAATGTCAAAGAAAATCAGCAATAAATGTATCTAGGGTCCAAGTAGGGTGATTCCTCTAAAATTTGCCTCTGTGATAATATCTTCACTAATATACTTCATCGTCATTCAGACTAGCAAGAAGAAAAAAAAGCTCGACCAACAAAAGAGCTTGAAAAAGGATACCGGATAGTGGTAAATACAGTAACACAAACCTCAAATCTCAAAGAGAACTTCTCAATTAAAGGTGAAAGATATTCAGATAATTCTCGAGGAATATATCCATAGATTGCTGGGCATTCTGAATCTGCAGAAAGAACCTGAATCAAGAGAACTATTTAATATCCCTCTCACTAACTGATGAATAGAAGATCTGAATACTTGAATGAGTACAAACCTTTATTGCATTGCAGTCTTTCGAATTGGTTGGATCCCTGACAAGTATAATGCTCGTTCCTAACAGTACATCCTTCTCTTTACTAAACCGTCGACCGACAATAAAAGTTTCAAAAGTTAGCTGATTTAGTTCTTGCGGAGTTAAAATTTTATTGTTAGTTGGCATCTTTGTTTTATATAAGGCATCATCCTTTCCATCACACCGCTTTACAGAGCGTTGGTTTTCAGACGAGCTACGAATAAGAAACGACTCCTTGGGAGATGTGTACAAATCATCAGGAAAACTTTCAGGATCAGAATCTTGAACGAAGGACGAGGTGGCTGGGTCCGTTTGATTAGCAGAGCTCAACACACTGCAAGATGCGCTACTATTCGCAGATTTAGATGTTTCAGGGTATATTAACTGGAAAAGGGTGGTCTGAGTCAGCTTCTGTTTCTTTCGTTTAGCTAGGCAGATATCTGAAACACTAAACTGCATTAAAAAAAAGCTCCACACATAATATTCAGGGGTGTGGTTTCAACAAAAAAAAAACGCACATGAGCAAGCAACATGAAGTTTTTCATAAACCTTT
Organism: Echeveria elegans; assembly: GCA_035048345.1. Lineage (NCBI taxonomy): Eukaryota > Viridiplantae > Streptophyta > Magnoliopsida > Saxifragales > Crassulaceae > Echeveria > Echeveria elegans. The sequence goes on from JAWWMW010099631.1 coordinate 7,427, forward strand.
CACCGACAATCTTTGTGATTACTGTAAACATGAAGAAAATAAAGAAACCATATGACTTGTAACATGTCAATGCATCAAATACCCTTCTATCAAAACCTAGTAATAAGAAACACTTCTCCCAATTGTACTTAAAGCAGACTGACACTCCTGAAATACAATGTTACTGATTCCACACACAAACCAAGGTAAAACCGACAAAAAGGATTTCACTTGTAACTGATTATTTTTATTTCTACGAAACTAAATTTATCTTCACACCACTCGCTCTACACATCAACTATCATACTTATACAACAAAGAGTCTGTTCCATTTCCATACAATACGCAAGTCATATAAATAGAGTAAATGAGTTACCTAGATGAGCATTGACAGCATAGTCACCACCGCACATTCTAGTCCCGCAAACTGGGCAATTAACCCAATCTGGCGACAAAACTGAACCATCTACCTCAACTTTCCCTTCCTCTTCCTTCTTAACCACATCAAATTCTGTATCATCCTTCTTCAACTCACTCTGAAAATCAATCGGTCACACATTCACATCAACCAAACTCTAAACTATCAATTAACGACCAGTTTAACTTGAAGCAACAAATTTTAAAAAAAAAGTTTAGTACCTGAAGAGGCGGAGGCGGAGGCGGCGGAGATGAGAGGATGAGTGATGGGTCGCGGCTTAGACGTCGCCGTTTTCCGATTAGACGTATTAGGCTGTCGCGTCCTTTCAGCATCGGCTCGTCTCGTCACGCGTTTCGAGTTGCCCTAAGAACCCTCCAACTGCTGCTGCATTTTCTTTTAAGCCAATTTCGCGCCACAAACAAATGGTTAGATGGGCTTAGCCCAAATGGTATCTTTCCTATAAACATTTGGAATGACATTTAAAAAAATGTTGGAGATTTACGATTGAAAATCTACGAGGTGGAACGAGGTAATATTCGTCATTTAATTTTAAAGAATTAGCGGATTTGATTTGATTAAATTTTATATATATATATTTAAATTGCATGTTACAAGTTGGAAATTTAAATGTGGACTTTCGTTTCATTCTAGCGGTCCACCCGTCGTCCCGACGGAAATGTGGTAGGAACAGACGCTTCTCGTATTGCTTTTGAAATCTCTTAGAAATTTAATTTTTTTCTTATGTCTCCATTCGAATTCTCTCAAACTTCTCATCGTTTCCCATCCACTTAAATTTTTATTTTTAATTTTTAATGTGTATTTTTTTAAAATTTTAAATTGGTGAATATATTTGGTTCTATACCGACGAGAGAATATATGTTTTTAACAACGCCTTTTAAATTTTGGTCGGTGTATATATGGTTGATGACAATAGCAAGAAAATTTTCGTTTCTAAATAAAGATATTTCGTTGCTAAATGGAGTGAGCAAAAGTCTATTCTATTATTATATAGACTAGCGTGGAGTCCGTCGTCCCGGCGGGACCGCAGCCTGAACAAGTTCCGTTCGATTTCCCTCAATATTCCCAATGTTTTCCGCGCTAATTTTATTTTCTACTTTTGGGTTTTCAGATAGTCAAATTTTACGACCTTAATATTACGACCAACTCCCTCAGACTTAGTTCGCCTAGTTTGCAATATTAAATCCAGAATCCGAATTCAAATACTTAAATTAGGGATAAAAACATTATTACTAACACTGCTATGCAATCATTTTATATAATGTCATAATTTTTTTAGAAACCCAGCAAAAATCACATACCTGAAAGTTTTTCGATTGCGCTAAGTTCAATAAGTTATTCGATTTCTCAAACTGGAATATTAAATGATAAGCCACAACTCCCTCAAGAAGCTCAAAAGGTTTGATTCCACATTCCGATTCAACTCCACACTCCAAAATTGCTACAACAACAACAATTCATTCCACACTCCGATTCAGTTGCCGGGACCAACCACCGACAACAATGGAATCAATGAACACCAAATATAAAAAATTCAAGAAGACAAAAACACAAAACACTCATTTTTTACGAAAACCCTAACGGAAGTCCTAAACCACAAACATGATAACCCGAAATAGAAATCTATGATTTCAACTGACCTTCGAATCGAAGGAAGCGAGACAGAGTAGGGTGTGACTGTTGGGTGCGGTCGTTGTCGATCGATTTGGAATCAATGGCGTCGGTGGGGGCGGCGTCGAAGTGGAAAGCGGCTTCGGGATCAGGGTCTGCGTCGGGTGCGGCATGTGCGCCTTCGGGTCGGCTTTGGTTTTGCCGTCGGGTGTGGTTGGGTTTTTGGTTTGGTTATTTAGGATTTTTTTGATGTGTATTATGGATTTGTTTATTTAGGGTTGGATTTTAGCAACGAAATGGTGTTATATTTAAAAATACAGATGCTATATGTGTGGTTCAGGACAATATCAACAAAAAATTTGTTACTAAATGAAGGTTTTTCATTGCTAAATGGAGTGACCAATATAGATTTTGGGATTTGAGTTTTTGATTTTGTCTTATTGGCCGTGACACGTAAGGAAGCAGAAAATCAGAAGTGAACTTTATTACAAAAATGGCAGCCAATATTCAAAGTTAAATGGCTGCCAAACATGTCAAGAATCATGTACATACAAGTGTCAAACCCGTCATTCCGACGAAAATTTTTTCTATATTTTAATTCAAATTTTAATAAAGATTTTCAACGTTTCTCTCTATAAGTTTTGAATATATTCCATTATATTATTTTTAATTTTGTGACAATTCGTCATCTCGAATGAAAAATCTATACGTAAAAAAATTGATCAAATACTCGATCCAATACAGTTAAATATGCGGTCACATACATTTAAATAAAGTCATATACAAACAAATACAGACAAATACGGACAAATACGAAATAATAGAAATAAATACGTGTGGATGTCGTGTGGTGTAAATAAAAGTATGAGGAGAGATATTTTTGTAAAATGAAAATTTATTTTGTCTTTATCCTTATTTTGTTTTATTATCCTTTAACGGCGAAAATCAGGGCTTTAGCGACAAATTTTTTTCTTGAGTGTTTGTGTGTTGAGGATTTTATTCTATTACTAGTTGCACTCCCGTCGTTCCGACGGAATTTTTCGGTGTCTTCATTCGATTTAATTAAGCTTTATAACGTTTTTCGCTCCATTTATAATTTATAATTTTCAATTTTCAAATTTTCAATTCTAATTTTATAATTTTATAAATACGGTCAAATACAAAAATACAGTTAAATACGATCAGTTGGTCAAATACGGATGAATAGTGATGGATGACATGTAGTGTAAATAAAGGGGCGGAGAGGGGCATTTTTGTCAAAGTCTTATTGTAATGAAGCTTTTAGTGAGGAAAATAAGGGAATAAGTGAGGAAAAGTGAGTGGTTGGTAAATGTGTGGTGGTGAATTTCTAATCTTTTATATATATAGATTCTTATTCTACTATGTGTTTAGAAAATTCTCACAAAACCTCCCAATTTTAGTTCTTTACAGGAAATACATTTCACTAGTCAATTCCTCGTGGGATCGGCCTACTTGCCGCGCACTAGCAGCCAGTAGAAAATAAATATAATTTGGCGTTTACAACGACTCGTGTTAGTTCTATAGTGTCCCTTATGTCAACAGCAGAGGACACTTCTTCTTGATGTGGCCGAAATG
>JAWWMW010099688.1:0-11043 GCA_035048345.1 Echeveria elegans
TAGGATGAATCAAATAAATGGACATGATCTTTTTATACTTTTTATTTTAAACACCCCTTTTTATTTGATCCACTCCCTTTTATTTATTATTTTTTATTGAATAAATTGTCAATGAGTGTATGTTTATTGAACTAATGAATATTATATGGGTGGCTATTGGTAAAAAATCTGTATTTTATGGGTGGCTGTTGGTAAAATTAATTTTAACGAGTGGTTTTGAGTAATTTCACATTTTACGGGTGGTTTACGGAAAAACCCGTATTTTACGGGTGACTTTTGGTAATAAAACCTTCATTTAAAAGTGATTTTTGTGAAGCATGTATCTTGGAAAAACATTGCAAATCAGATTTTCCTAAATCTAGTACTACTTATGAAACTTTAATATTTAGTTCATTCGGATGTATGGACTGCCCTTGTTTGTCTAGATAAAACCATAAGTACTTTGTTACATTCATCGATGACAAATCTAAGTATACATGGCTTACATTGCTTCCATCTAAGGATAGAGTTCTAGAGTCCTTTATTAATTTTCAGAACTATGTTACTAACCATCTCAATGTCAAGATTAAAGTTTTGAGATCAGATAATAACAGGGATTACACTAGCAGTGCCTTCAAATAACACTTGGCAAAGCATGAGATTACACAACAAACAAGTTGTCCATACACACCACAACAAAATGGAGTGGCCACGAGGAAGAATCGACACTTGATGGAGGTAGCCAGGTCCATGATGTTCCACACTCAAGTCCCCACGAGATTTTGGGGAGATGCCGTAGTGACCGTTTGTTATCTCATCAACCGATTGCCCACTAAGATACTTGATTATGTATCTCTGTATGAGGTACTAAACAAAACCAAACCCTCAACTGATCATTTATGTGTGTTTGGGTGCCTTTGTTTTGTGTTTGTCCTAGGGGAACAAAAAAATAAATTAGAGGCCAAGAGTACAAAAGAAATGTTCATTGGCTACTCCGCAACTCAAAAGGGATACAAGTGATATGGTCCCATAACAAGGAGGGTTCTTGTGTCTCGGGATGTAAAGTTTGTAGAGGAAAAATGATATTATGAGAACGGAAAGTGGGAGGACATTAAGCACCTATCCCAATCCCCATCGGAGAGAGCCGAGAATTTAAGGATCATCCTAGAGAGCTTCGTTTTATACCTACGTAAGGATCAAGGGGGAACTCCTCAGGGAGCAGAAGATGCAAATGACATTCCTCACCTTGACCATGAAGGGGGAACACAAGACGAAAGTTAAGATGATAGTAACTCATTTGACTCGACTAGTCATGATCAAGATGAGGATGTTCAAGATGGAACCCAAGTGGAGGTCCAAGAAAATTTTGATGATTCATTCCATTCGGATGATGGAGACCAAGCTGGAAGTCAAATGACTCTGATGATGATCATGATAATCCAGACTTTGCTCCATCAAATGGTGAAGTGCATTGAGAGGAAAGGCAACCCCTAAGGAAAAGCACAAGATTGAATAATCATCCCTCCAATTGGGTTAACACAAGGGTGTTCTACAACAACAAGGCCGTTGCTCATCTCATTCAAGCAGTTTGCTCTGTGACCAACTTTTCTCATGAACATCAAGTGTTCGTTAGAAAATTGGATGAAGGACATGTGCCATGATCCTATGAAGAAGCTAAAGAGCATGAGGTATGGAGAAAGGCCATTGAAGTGAGACTAAGGCAATGGAGGTGAATGGAACTAGGTATGAATCGGACCTTCCAAGAGGAAAGAAGGTCGTTTTAAGTAAATGGGTATTCACCATCAAATACAAGAGCAACGGTCATATTGAGAGGTACAAGGCAAGGCTAGTAGCAAGAGGGTTCACTCAAACCTATGTAAAAGACTACCTCAGCACATTTGCTCCTGTGGCAAAACTCCATATGGTAAGAATTGTATTATCTCTTGCAACTAATCTTGAGTAAGAATTTTGGCAGATAGATGTCAAGAATGCTTTCTTTCAAGGAGAGCTTGAACAGGAGCTTTACATGCGCCCCCACCTGGCCTTGAAGATTCAACCCAACCAGACAAAGTTCTAAGGCTAAAGAAAGTCATATATGGGCAACAACAATCCCCAAGAGATTGGTACCACAAGCTGAGCTCAACTCTTTTGAAGAAGGGGTTTGAAAGATCAGAGGCTTATCACACTCTCTTCAAGCAATACGGTCCAAAAGGTATAGTAGTCATCATTGTGTATGTTGATGATATCATCATCATAGGGAATGACAAATCAGGTATTCAAGCTACCAAGTTTTTCCTTAAAACTTAATTTGATATTAAAGACTTAGATGAACTCAAGTACTTCCTTGGAATAGAAATTTGCCAACCGAAAGAAGGGTTTTTCTTATCCCAAAGAAAGTACGCACTTGATCTTTTGAGTGAGACAGAAAAACTTGGAGCAAAACCTGAAAGAACACCTTTGGAGGATGGCTACAAAGTCATAAGAGAGGGGGAGATTAAAGATTAGCCCCTTGACAATGCCGAGCAATACTGAAGGATGGTTTGTAAGCTCATCTAATTAACCATTACTAGACCTGACATTTGCTTTGCGTGAATCAGGTAAGTCAACATATGCAAACTCCAAAGAAGCATCATTGGCATATGGTGGATAGGATCCTAAGATACCTCAAAGGCTCATCGTGGAAAGGATTAATGGAAGCGTCGAAATAGTGGGATACTGTGATGATGATTGTGCCGGAGACAAAGTGGATAGAAAGTTTGCTACATGCTATTGCACTGTCATTGGTGGTAACCTAGTCATTTGGAAGAGAAGAAGCAAAAGGTGGTCTCATGCTCAAGTGCTGAAGCCGAATATAAAGCCATGAGGAACCTCACCAACGAGCTAATATGGATCAAGGCTCTTCTCAAGGATCTAAGCATTGAGTCTCCAAAGCCAATCACCATGCAATGTGACAACCAAGCCGCAATCCACATCATCAAACTCGGTGTTCCATGAAAGGACAAAACACATTGAAGTGGACTGCCACAAGGTGCGGCAAATGATGGAACAAGGAGTAATCCTCCCGTGCCACACAAGAAGTGAAGATTAGCTGGCCGACATCTTCACCAAGGCATCGAGCTCAAGGGTTTGTGAGTCCATCCAATCAAGACTTGGGCTCACAAGTATTCCTCCGTCTTAAGTCCCGGGGCCGGGGGAGTTGTACTCTTTTCCTAAGCATGGTTTTGTCCCATTGGGTTTTCCATGCTTAGGTTCTTAACGAGGCGATTCCCTTTCGGTTCCAAGCTTAAACCCATCTTGGGTGTCAAGCTTGAGGGGGAGTATTGAAAGGTATAACACCATTGTCGCCAAATCCCATGAAGGTTTCGTCCACAAATGTTCTAGAAGCTCTTAAATGTCCAAAAGAGCAAAGCAGCCGTTGCAATCCTATTTCTAACAACAAGAGGAGCCTTTCAATGCGACCAACTAGCCGTTAGCCATTAATGCAAGTAGTCGTTTGGAGCTAGCTTGAGTTGTATAAATACTCTCTTGTTTCTTCATTTGAATACATATGAAATACAATCTAATTTTGTGTCTCATACTCTCTATTCTTCTCATACTTCTCATATTCTAACACAAGGATCCCACTTTTGCAACAAAGTAGTCACACAGGCATTAAAACAAGTCCATGTACATCACCGGATGTCTACCCCATACCAGCCTCAGACAAATGAGCAAGCTAAGATTTTTAACAGAGAAATCAAATGAATATTAGAGAAGATGGTAAAGACGAGAAAGGATTTGAGTCAGAGGTTATATTTATATGGTAAGCCATGTCATTTACCTATGGAGCTCGAGCACAAAGTATTTTGGGCATTGAAGTCCTGTAATTTTGATCTTCAAGAACCTGGAGAAGAAAGAAAAATGTAATTAAATGAGCTTGAGGAGTTGCGTCTATAGGCCTTTGAGAGCGAAGCAGACTACAAGGCATGCACCAAGTTGTATCATGATAAATTCATCATGAGACGCACATTTGAAATCGTACATAAAGTACTCTTATTTACAAGTCGATTAAAACTAATGCCCGGTAAATTGCGTTCTCGTTGGACATGTTCTTATATTGTCACGAAAGTATGTGATCATGGTGCATTGGAGCTTGAGAATCTCGTGAATGGGCATCGATTTAAGGTGAGTGGACATCGCGGTAAACACTATTATGAGGGAATGAGGAAAGATTTGATGGAAGTTGATCTCCCTCCCCACAAATTGATAATTAAACTCACCAGGTAATGTCGAGCCAACGACGTACAACAAAGGCGCTTGTCAGGAGACAACTTGACGATTCTTTTTGTAATTTTGCTAAATTTTAGTTTTTTTTGAATTTAGATAGATTTTTTATTTTTTATTTTTTATTTTGCTGAGTAGTATTGGTATCTATGGGACTAGTAATCCCTGAACAATCAAAATGCAAAGGAGGAACAAATGATGCACACTTCAAGTGTTACGCGGGCAGTGAGTAACTCATCGGCATGGGTGATGACCATTTAGAACCGTTGACCGCGCCATTGAAACCTTCTTCACCTGCGACAAATAATTGACCTTCAGCGCAGATGATAAGTAATCAAACTGTCGCGGGTAAAGACCAGTCATACCTGTTGACCACGTCGATTAGTAATTCTTTGCCCGCGCAAAATGTTTGACCGTCCCAAGCCCAACTCCCTTCTTCAAATTCCCTACTTTCCTAACCCGCCACCGACAACATACATTCCAGCCACCGTTCGTCCCTTCGCCTCTCGTCGCCTCACTCAACTGTTCCAGCCATCACAAGTCGTCGCCCGTAGCCCTAGTTACTGGCGCTCGACGCGTCTCACACCACGCTTTGCCCAAACCCAAAACCCACCTTCACCAATTCCTCCGCCCATCTCAAACGCAGCCACCAAACACCAAACACCAATCATAATCCTAATTGTATTTTTACGTGCGATTTCATCTACGAAATATGGCTCCAAGGGGTAATTATGGTTTTGATGTTTAGGGTTAATTTTTATCGAATCAAGTTGTATTTCGAGGATTAATCAAATAATTATATATGTTATTTACATGATCTCATTGTTAATTAACTTGGAGGTATTGAATTGAGGATTTGGAGTGGAGTTTGGGTTGAAGAGTGGAGTTTGGAAATTGTGGTGAATTTGCAGAAAAATTGTTGATCGGTGTTGACTGGTCTGGTTTGCTTGTGATATTCATCGTATATTTATATTGATGTTCTATGTTGTTTCCCTTGCGGAACTCAGAGCACTAGCGGACCTAGCAGACATAGGACGATTGAAGAATTATTTCTAGAGTTGTACGCCAAATATTTAATTCAGCCCCAAGTGCCAAGCGGCTTTGTAAATGAGGAGTTTCTACGCTCTGTTGGTCTTTACGAGTAGGTTGAAACCCATCTCACCGAAAATAAGTGGCCAGGTTTGTTAACTTTACATTGTGAGACAGATAGAGAAGCTACATGTGAATTCATGGCATCATTTACCAATGAGGGCTGCAGTGAAGGACAAAGATTTAGATATCGGCATTGAGAAGACTATGTACACGTTCCGATGGAAACCATCAGAAGTACGTTTGGTTGGCAACGTGAAAGCAAATCTTGTGTGATTTACCTACCGTTGGAATTAAAGGATACATGGAGATAGATGGCGAGTCCAGCGGCACCAAGTTAGGCACCTAGTAAGGCATCCTCTTGTTACATTGCCAAGCCCCTATATTATTATGTGCAACATCTCTTGAGCGCAACATTGTTCGGTAGACTAAATGGATCAGACAATTTGGACCAATTTGAGACGGGAATAATGAGAAACATGTCCCGACAACTACCCTCCCAATATGGACATTACTGGGGTTTGTATTTGCGTGCTAGGCGCAATGAGGGTCTAATTAGATGTGATGGAATTAACGTACTTTCTGAGGTAAATCCACGGCTCACCTATACTGCTAGATCATCGAATTCTGCCTCCCACCTTTCTGGACCAGCCGAATTTTTCTAGGGTGAGGGCATTAAATTACAGTTTTGTAACTGGTCAGATAACATGGACATACCGCAGAGACAGCAGCCTTCATCAGCCACTTCCGATAGCTCGATGTGTTGCGCCAACGCGACATGCACCAGCGCCACATGCACCACCCCTAGAGAATGAAATTTACTAGCCACAACCATCTCCAGAGCAGCGCGATCTTTATTTTATGATTTGTGTATTTCAAATGGTTTTTTCTCCAGGTGTCCAGTGGGTCTCTGCTTCTCCAGGATGCCCGAGTCGGGATGCCTGTGCCTGAGCACTACATTATCCCCGAGTATCGGCCACGTGACGTGGATGATGTCGTTGAATGAGGGAGTACCATTTCCTAGTTTGCATTTCTACTTTTATTTGTATATCGCATGAGAGTCTGGCACCACATCTCTACTATAATTCTATGTCGCGGCATGAGGACACGACTTGTTTAAAAGTGTGGGGTGGGCTAGTTTGTGTGTTAGCACGTTTATTTTTTCATTTTAACTTAGTTATGCATATTGTACTGCACGTTGTGTACAAAAATTTGAGCAAATAATTGTGATGATCGGATGTGCTATCAGAGTATTTTGATGTGAAATTATCAAGTTATCTCTTTATTATACTCGTTATGATTGAACCTTGTTTGATACTAAATTTATTCTAATCATGTTCGCTGAGTCGAGATAAACATGGGACGTGGAGCTGATATCAACGTTCTAGGGAGGTTTGGCGAAACATTCAACGTTCGAAGGCTTTGGTGATATGGTTGCATCGAATCTTGGAGGTTGACTTTCCGCAGTCATTGAAAATCAGAGTAGCTCCGCCACAAGAAAAATAAAGCATATCTAGTGCGTGGAGGGACGGGATAACAGACCGTCCATTCTCTAATTTTGAGTACCTGGGAAAGGGTGAGTGGATGTAAACGCTTAGCTTGACTAATGTAGAAAGAGACGATAAGGAAGAGACTGTGATTGAAAGCGTTCATGTAAAGAGTTTTGAAATTAAAAAAAGAAAAAAAGAGCAGTTAGTGAAGGAGAATCCCACAGCTCGAAGAAAGAAGTCAAATGATCAAAGTGTGAAACAGTTGTGCAAGAAATCAACAAAGAGAAGAAGCTGTAAATTCCATGAAGCAAAGAAATCACGGGTCAGAGAAAGCGACGAGGTGAAACCATATGATTAGAACTTCGAGCGAAGAATGTAGATCATGAACCTAAAGAGAACTATCTCCCAACCGTCCGAATTAATTTGGATTCGACGAAATGGTAACATGTATTGACTGAATTTTATGTCAAGCTTGGTAATGTTATTGTGAGTGCATTATGCTGAGACTGACTTGGTGAAACTAACATTGTGTATTCTGGTTGTTCATGATTCGTGATTTGCAATGCATGTCCTTAATTGTTGCCATATTGATGGAGCATATTTATACGGTCCATCAAGTCATTTATTCTCACAAATTAATTATATTTGTGTAATGAAATGTTACATTTTGGTAGTGTTTCATATCCCAGGTATATCTAGAGCAATTAGGAAGAAATTGGATTTAAAATGTCATTTTATGAAGTATTCCACCAAAAAGGCATACTTGACCTTTGCAACTTTGAGAGATTCTAGAAGATGCGTCGTTCACCTGATGGAAGCGAAACAAATTATGATGGAACGCTAACTCAAAATGCTACAAATCATATACTGTCCATGAAGAATGATTCAGATGTTAAGATAGTCAAAAAGGAGCAAGAAGTCAGAAGATGTCGCGAGAAAGCTTAGAGGACCACGCGGCATCATTTGAATTTACTACGCGGCCTTAACATAATTTCCGAAATCTGAAAGAGGTCCGTATACAAAAATTCAAGAGGAGTTCGTGTACCGTATCGGGTGATGAGACCTTTGCTACTTCGTAAGCCTCTAGAAAGAGCAACCGTGTCCGATTGGAACAAAATGAAGTGTGTTGGAAAGCTGACTCAAAGATATACAAATCTTTAGTTTACACTAAAGTCAGATTCGAAGCGGAAGAGGGTCGAAACAGGGCTAGAGGATACAGGTCAGTGCAGCTCCAAAATTAGAAAGCGGTGACAATGAAATTTTGGAAATTTCCTGCAGCAATGGACTTTTGGAACGTTTCCTTCTGCACAGATATTCGGAATATTACCTTATCCAGAATCTTGGTAACAATATCTCAAGTATCTCAAAAATTACCAAGATCGGATTTAGAAATCAGAAGCTTTCCCACAATATTTAGAAAGGAAATTAAGGCAGAAGAAGATCTTCCCTAGCATCTATAGATACAAGTGTTAGGACGGCACAAAAAAGAGACTCACTCTCCGCAAGGAGCTGACGGCCGGAGCAGAGATGGTGACACTTGATTGTGGCTGGTTTTAGTATTATTCTTGTACTCGTTCTCGTTCATCAAACTCAGTTTTGTTATTTAATTATAATGTCTTTCAGTAGCAAAATTTATATTCAGTATGGGGAATTGTGATTGCAACAATATAGTTTGAGAATTGTGCTTAATTTATATGCGTGTTGAATTAATCCCGTTCTTGTGCGTTATTGCATACGTTAATTATCTGTTCAGCGTAACTTGGCGGTGAAACTTAATAGGTATTATTTCATGATATTAGAATAATTTATCGTGATAAGGAAGCTTGGTGGTGGATGTATTGTGATAGGTTAGGATAATAACTGTTAGATCTGCTTGATAACTTGACGGTTAATAGTGGATTGAACTCAAAATATTAGGTAAGTCTTTGACGAGATTATCTGATTAGAACATGTAGCGTATTACTTTGACGAGCGTACGTAGGTTATATCCTTGGCGGGAATAGCTGCTTTAATTCAATACTGTATGATATATATTGTGGTCGATGATTACGAGTTGCATGAACAATTCCCTAGACTGATTTTTTTCTCTGAATAGTTAAATCTTTATTTACTTTCGCGTTCCAAAACAAACTTTTGAAACCCCCCTTTAGGATTAACTTTAGCTGTAACTTCTTACGAATTCAAGACTGTTTTCTCTCCTCTGGGTTCGACTCTGCTTACCGCTTGCTAAGTGTTTAGTATGGACACTATAAATATAAATTTGATGCGTACAACGACACGCGTGTTCACATATATTTACATATTGTTTCTTAATGACTAATTCTTGTTCGATGACGAACAAGTTTAAGTGTGGGGTGGTTTGATGAGTCGTATTTATCCGCTCATCTAACGGTCATAAAGCATGTATTTTAGTGCATTTGTATATTCAGAACTACTCGTTTAGAGTAGTTTGCATTAGGTATACGAGAACAACTAGAAGAGAAACGCAGCTTAAATTCATTGTTTTGGTATTAATTAAGGATAAATGCAACATGACCTTTCGTGCTTCAGAAGCTTCTAAAAGATGCATCGTTGATATGATAGAGATGAAAATTTCGCTGGAAAGTTAATTTGAAATTCTACAATTCATATGTTGGCCTCAAAGAATGATTCGGACGTTAAGATGGTAAAAAAGGAGTAAGAAGTCAGAGAACATCGCGAGAGGAAGTATTCACAACCCGTGAGTGGCGCGGGCAACGAACAACTGGAGCGGCACAGGCAAAGAGCAACTTTGCCCTCCAAATTAGCTGTCTTTCGCGCTGAGGACTTGTTCATCACCCTCACCAATAACGATGACATCAGCCGACGAATTTCTTTTGTGGGATGAAATTCCTTATTTCTAAATCTGTATAAATAAGAAAGAAGACCCTAGCGGCTAGAGGCATTCAGACATTCATACATAGAGCGAAAGAAAAGAACTGCATGATGAAGTCGGAGGCCACGTCAGAGATCATTCATTCGATTCCTTTCCATTCTTCTTTTATTATTAATTTTGATGATGTATTTCGTTACTGTTATGAGTAGCTAAATATTTAGTCGCGGTTTTGAAATACGCGCTTAATTTCAATTTCATTGTCTTGCATCAATTCCTACACATATTATTATGATTCTGGATTGATAGGATTATTGAGTATTTGCCGACGATTTATGTTGTGATAGTTGGATTCTATAGTTGACTTATTTGACACTTTGTCATAAAAATAAGTAGAACATTAGGGATTGAGCATTAATGTTTGCCCATTAATATAACTCGCTTGATTCTTAATGCTATTTTGCCGTAACAAATCTATTCATGTTTGCCCGGTGTAGAACAACATTAGAAGTCATATGCACGTTACCTTTTCCGGAATGTGTTATAGTTATGAGATAATAGAAATTGCATGATTTATGTCGATGAGAAACAGTGAACTACAAGTAGTTATCTTGAACCGTGTCTTCTCATCTAATTTATAATTTATCTGCATTCTTATTTTGCCTTTGTTTACACAATTCTTACACCCAGTTCTTAGTTGTTATAGGAAACACTTCGCTAACCAATTTCTCGTGGGATCGACCCTGCTTGCCGCTTCAGTAACGATTTGTAGGAATAAAATTAATTTGACGGATACGACGACTCGTGTCAATCATAAAGGTATTTTTGCGTAGTTAACTCTTGAATTATCAACAACAAGCACTATATGACACAACTATGCATACACAATAAACCTCATGACTTAGCACACAAAACTGCTCAAGGCTGAGTTGCTACGAAAGAAAAAAAAAATGTGTCTTGGGAAACAAACACAATATCTTCACTTTACCAAAAGCATGGCTTTCTTCCCCATTTCATGAATCCACAGCAAACTAGAGAACAACACTTGTTTGCTTACACTGCCCAAAAATATCTTCACCCACATTTTCGGACAAGAAAAACACAAACAGTGATAAACACAATCACGTATCTTCACCGATAAAAACATACCAATATTCTCACAAGAACATCAGACCCCAATGGTAGACAACATTTTGTCTGAGCTTAGAAGGCAACACGGAATAGTTTGATATTCTATCGGTGTGATAGAAGTTTTACCCAGGTGCATTTATAGGTATAGGGCGTGTTACAGCGGAATGTGTAACTAAGTATATGCAACACGATATTTGTTAACCCACTTCGGCCTACCTGCCTACGTGTGGAGAGCCTTGC
>JAWWMW010099708.1:0-11039 GCA_035048345.1 Echeveria elegans
ATTTTATATTGTTTTAAGTTTTTTTTTAAGTTAACTTTTTAACAATTTTTTCATTAATTTTAACTTCAATTTTTTTTTTCAAAACTCAAACCAACTTCCTAAGGTTGGTTTGAAAATTTTGTTTCCAAAATTTTTTTATGACACAAATACTCAATTGAACCAATCTATTAGGGATGCACAAATAAACCGAAGACCGATAGACCGACCGAATTTTTGCGGGTCGGTCCGTTTGCGGTCCCTGGCGGGTCGGTCTGCGGTCCGGGATTTTTGGGGTTTTCGGTTTTCGGTTTTCGGTCCGGTCCGGTCCAAACCCGACGGTTGTTCGGTCCAGACCACCAGGACCGACTCTGTTTTTTTTTTAAAAAGGTGATCTTGAGCCAGTGCAGGTACAACAATGCATTGCTTCAGGGCATTACTGTCAACGTTTAGTACCAACATCTGATGATCCAGAAATGCTACCCTTTGAGACAATGCCGAAACCTCACTCTACAAAAATCAGAACGAACAACCATTTATTATATATGGCATGCACACGTAACCAGTTCATACAGATACAAAAACTAATTAAAATTTTAAAATGTGAAGTCATACCTGCAGTTGTGTAACACTCCGTTCCAGCTCAGATATGTATTGTAGCTTCCTTACCCTAGACCTCTCAGCCGATTGTCTATTTGCCAATATTATAACACCCCAGCAATTCGCAAAGTTCAGTATAGCAAAAATTTTGACAGGAAAATAAATACAAGATTTGATATGGCAATTCTCATGACAAAATGTATAGGCAAAAGTATTTGTCATAGTCAAGTAATTTTTTTCAATAATCATGTTGAAATAAATGATCACTACCGTACCTCTTAACTAGCTTGGAGTCTGCTTTAGAGTTGCCGTCTATAGACGAGAGTAGTCCCAGGGATTCCATAGAAAGTTTGTGTGAACCATCAACCACTTCTAGAGAATGGGGCTGCTGCATTGCGTCTTGCAACTGTAACAAGTTCTCTGACCGCTGACAAGACAACTTGATCCTCATTGTTGTTATTCCGCTCCGAGGGTGTGGATAACGACGTGTTGGATGTAGGAGCTGCCGAGCTGGTGGCATGGGCGCATGGCTATGGAATCTCATTTTTTCGCGGTCCTAACGGTCCGGACCGAGACCGGACTGATAAAGACCGAAACCGTCGGTCTCGGTTCGGGTCGGTCCGCGGTCCACTTTTCTATGAATTATCGGTCTCAGGTCCCGACCGACCCGCACTCGTCGGTCTCGGTCCGGACCGTTGTGCATCCCTACAATCTATATCCAATTAAACACTCAATTGAACCTATCAACATCACACCGCCGCCTCACTACCACCGCCGACCACCACCACCGTGTCGGCCATCGCCACCACCGGCCACCGCCAGCCACCACCACCAACGCCATAATCCAATAATGAACAGATTTTTATTTCAAGATGTTCAAAAAGAGGTGGCCGGTCGGAACTTATGGTGGTGGTCGGTCGAAAATTACAGTGGTGGTCGGCCGGAAGTCATGGTGGTGGCCGGTCGGAAGTTATGGTGGTGGTCGGTCAGAAATTACGGTGGTGGTCGGCCGGAAGTCATGGTGGTGGCCGGTCGGAAGTTATGGTGGTAATCGATCGGAAATTATGGTGGTGGTCGGTCGAAAGTTATGCTGGCCGGTCGGAAGTTGTGGTGGTGGAATTAGGTGCAAAGATGTTACAAATGAGTAAAAGTAATGAATTTGTTGTTCTGTTTATAAACATCAAAATTTTTGAGATGATTTTGAGAAAGATTTTGAGTTTAGTTTTGAGTTTAAAAAGTGAATGAAATTGAATTCAAAACAAGTTCAAAATAAATCTCAAATTAATTTTAAAATTGATTTATAAACTAGGCGTTCCAACTGGCAGCAACACTAAACACTTTGAGTTTTCTTCACAGTGGATTCTTTATGGACTGTTGACGCATTGGATCCAATTCAAAATTATGCACGCTTTATGATTTGTGTCATTTACGTTGTAAAATTCAATATTTTTGACCAAAACCTTTTCCCTTTATTATGCTTAGCCCACACATGTTCGTGAGTTATAAAATCATAAATACGCTTTCCTTGCGTGCATCAGCATCTTTTGTTATTTAGTAAAAAGCTAACTAATGGATAAAAATTATCCACTAGCGGCTAAATCGAAAGTACTTGTCTTTAAACAAAAACAAAGGGCACTACTAACTGTCTTCTTAAAGGTCGCATGAGTAGCGTTGCTCAAAAGATTAACAACATTTATTAGCTTTACATCTCAGTAAATGCTCATTTGGTAGATGAAAAATGCCGGATATCCCGCGTAAACATGTCAGCGGTGCGAACTGTTCAGACTGTGCAGATTATGCTTTATAACTTGCCTGACAACTTTTTCATTCGAACAGATAATGGAACACTAAAGCCACTGTTATGCATGTAGCTGGGTTCACCAAAAGTAAATGAAGTACCCATGGTACAGTTGCAAGTTACACCATCTGGAAGCTAACCTATCTCCCAAAAAACAAGAAATTTGAAGGTTTGCTTAAATTTCTCTTATTAGTATGTTATTTTCTTTGTTGCATCATAGGTTGGCTTTGACTAGAACTTGGATGCAGCGTAGGCCTTTCAGTGTTGAGTTTTGCTAAATATTGACATGAGAAGGTTTTTAAATCACACTCTGCATGTACATGCACCTCACTTAACCGGAATAGAAAAGATTACTGGCACCAAATTGCATCAAAGCCACTGCGTGATAATTCAAAATTTAAATATCACCTAGAAAAAAGCATATGAGAGCTGAATGCATAAACTCCACTGCGCAATACAGATGGATAAACTAGAGGTGTCATCGTTATCCAATGGGATCCCGATAACTGTCCGATAATCTCCTATTAGCTTATTGGAATAAATAGTTCCAATACTCATTAAATTCATTATCCAATAAGATTTCGCCCGTTAGTGCCAATAGTATTAATGGACTAAACAATATTTTTTCCATTCGACTATAACTCAATTGTACTCGTCCGTTAGCATCCCGCTCCCGCCATATTTGACACCTCTAAGTCATGGTGTCAAAATGTTACATTAATTTCAAAAATCGTCTGTTAAAAAGGAGCTCATTCACGTCCCACTAGCTTAATGGGATAAATGATCCCAATATCCGTTAATTTCATTACCCATTAAGATCCGAGCTAAACGAGATTTTTTTCAGTTAGCCCATTACTTAATTGTGCCCGCCCATTAATATCCCGCTCCCGCATATAAGAGCTGACTAGGCCACCCGAAAAAAAAAAAAACATATCCTTAGGCAGGCATCTTTATTTGCAAACAGCACATCTAATGTGGAAGCCTTGTTTGCTCCTACTCTTCTATATCTTTTCCCCACTATAAATAACAGTGTCACTTCAGTGACTTAAAGCATCAGATTCGAGGTCTCCACTCTCCATTACCCTAAGCGTTACTGTTCTGAACAAACCCAGTCTGCATCTCTGTTGTGATCTCGTTGCAGGGCTGGCTCATTAATATTGTTACTCTTAGAGCCTTATTAACCTGACTAACCACCTAGTCTTCATTTACTCTAATTGTATACTAGTATTTGTTACCAGGATCTTGAGTAACTTAGATATTAGAACCTGACTAATATTAGTAGTAACCTTATATAAAGATTCTAGTTCTAACCTTGAGCTTACACCTATCACTGAACTAGTTATGCAGCCGAACTACACTGAATCTAGGTATTAATCCTAATGCCTAGAACATCAATAAAGTAATACAAAACTGAAAGTAAAGACACTTGGTTTTTTTTCCTTGGTTCATTAAGATCCGAAGATCTTGCTTACATCCACGTTGAAGCTTTCTAGCTCCGCTTTGCATTTAGAAACACCTGCTGAAACCGCAGCGAAAATGATTACAATTTCAAGTTCTTCAGGTAAATTATCACCTTCTTAAGACTACTCTATCCAGCTCTCTTTACCAGAGCAACAATAGCCACAAACTGATGTACTAATCAACCCCTACTCTACCACAGATTCGATCAAGGTGATCAATCTGCTACAAGCTCTCAACCGATCTCCTATTCGCTCACAACCCTAACCTTCGCCGAAGTCGTCGCTTGAGGAGAGAAGAACTGGATCTGGGAGAATGAGACTTGAGAGAATGTGTTTCTTTCTCTCATAGACTCTGGCTTATATACCTTGGTTCCCTGGCCGTTGGATCATCTCCTTATCGATGGCTAGAAGATCTCCAAACTCACGTCATGACTGAAGCTGATTTGCTGCTGAAGCTTGACTTGGATTGCTGAGGTGGAACCCTCCTCTTTAGAGCTGCCTGGGCCAAACTCCTTTTCTTCAATCTCCCCAAGGAGCTAGACTCAGGGCAGCACTGCATCATAGCTTCCCATGACACATTCCTTTCAACTCCTTCTCATGTTCCTCTGCGCAGGTCTTCTTAGTGCAAGTAAAATTCTAGTTCACTGCTTCACTATACCTGCAAAACCTTACTCAGTGAAGAGCAGGTCCAAGCATAATTTAAATTTCAAATTAGTAACAGCCTTAGTACCCAAATCTGCAGGATTTACTGAAGTATCTATCTTTAACAATTTAATTTTACCAGAAGCAATCAGTTCTCTAATGAAATGGAACTTAACAACAATATGTTTTGATCTCTCATGGTGTACTGGATTCTTACTTAACATTAAAGCAGATTGACTATCAGTACCTACAACAGGAACTACTGAATTTAAACCAGTTTCACTCTTAAATCCATGCAACCACATTCCTTCTTTAAATGCATCACAAATAGCAACATATTCAGATTCAGTCCTACTCAAAGTAATTAAACCTTGCAACTGTGATTTCCAAGACACACAATTTCTACCTACCATATAAAAGTAACAAGTAGTAGATTTCCTAGTGTCTCTATCCCCTGCAAAATCAGTATCCACATATCCTACTAGATCACACCCATTTAGATAAACCATAATGCAATGTACAATTAATATATGCAAGAACATGTCTTAAAGCTAGCCAATGTTCATACTCTGAATTAGACATAAACCTACTCAGTAAGGACATAACGTAGCATAAATTAGGCGTAGTGCCTTATCATGACACACATAAGGGATCCTAAAGCATTAGCATAAGGTAATTCGCATTGGAGGAGAATATGTTTTGAAGGTGACACTTGAAGAAGTGTACCATGTTGTCACTAGGTCGTGGTGATTACAGTAAATAGATTAACATGTCCTACTGTAGCTCGTGTCGTTGCACTCTTTGAGAGAAAGTCCATGAAGTCAACTAGTAGGAGAGCGCCAAACCAGCTAGTTAAATAGGCAAGTGAACTCCCATCCTTGGATTTATAAAAGGAGAGGACAACACGTTATGCAGATATCTTGGGTTTCAGGTGTCCCCTCCAAAGAGGAAAGAACCACAACTGCTCCAGGTCTTACCACATACAATCTAAAGCAAGAAGCTATAAAATATATATTATTTAAAACACTTTAATTGTTGGAGTGATTGTATACTGTGAATCAACGAGTGGCTTGCTGCAGCGAGGCGTGAGGCACTCAGATCAAAGGCTTGTAGCAAGGCGTTGTGCAAGTGGTATGCTTGATGGCGCGTTGGAACCTGTAGTAGTTTACTTAGGTTGAGAAATTTTTGGATATTGCCCTTAGAGCATAGTGTAACAATCTTTTGAGACTGTCGTGTACTACCTTGACTATAGTTGAGTATTCTCCACTTCACGTGTGCTTGGGATCCTCCATTCTTTCTCTACCCTAATAAGGGTAACTTTGAATGCTGAAACAAGCATTTACACAACAAAAAAACAAGTTTATGACCAAGAATAAAATATGATTAATTTTACCAAAAAAGCCTCCCAGAACTAAGCTTTATAGGAGTCAAACCGGGTGACCATATCTTGATGTCTTTACCTTTCAATTATTGTTTATTATTCACATCATTACACAAGTCTAATACCCTGGATGAGTTATTCAAACCAAGCTTGAAGTGGACTTCAGTTACTTAAATGAGAGTTTTATTAAAGTTTTATTGACCAGCTCAAAGTCTGGTCACAAGAGTACTCTTGTGGGTGCGATCAATTCCAGTCAATCCTAGCAATGCAAAGCCAGCTTTGATTGATTACGCAGATGCAGACAATTTGTCTGCTCCACACAAAAGAAAAATCACAAACCGGGTTTGTATTTATATGTGGAGGAACCTCTATCTCATGGCGTCGTTAACAAAGCAAACAGTAGTTGTAACATCATCAAACCATGCAGAAGTCATCGTGATGCACGAAGTGAGTCACGAATGTGTGGCTGAAGTCCATGACACGACATATAAGAATCACTAGCTATCCCCCTTCAGCAAATGAGTCATCTCCTTTTTTGAAGACAATGTTGCATGCATTAATCCAATGAAGGAAGGATTCATAAAAAAAGATATGACAAAGCACATCCACCCCAAGGTTCTTTTCGTACACTCAAAAATTGGAAAAGACAAAACCATGCAGAAGTCATCGGATTCACGAAGCGAGTCACGAATGTGTGGCTGAAGTCCATGACACGACATATAAGAATCACTAACGGTCCCCCTTCAGCAAATGAGTCATTCCCCTTTTATGAAGACAATGTTGCATGCATTACTAAAATGTAGGAAGGATTCATCAAAAGAGATATGACAAAGCACATCCACCCCAAGGTTCTTTTCGTACACTCGAAAATTAGAAAAGACAAAATTATCAACATACAATATGTCCGTTCTGACGAGAACACAACTGACCTTGTTATCAAGTCTCTTCCCACTTCCACGTTCAAAAGGGATGTAAAAAAATTCGGATGCGGATGAGGGGAAGCTTTGTGTGGCTGCACACTCCTTCACCCTTATTGGGTTTTATCTCACGAATTTTTCAAGTAAGATTTCTAACGAGGCACGCAAACACATATGAAGCATCCCAAAAGGGGAAGTTTGATGAAATTCATATTTAAGATACTTATGGATCCCACCTGTATAAGAAGTGGGCCCCACATGCTAGAATATAAGGAGATTTTTGAGTTGTTTGAGGACTAGTGTTTGTAGTTCCGCCTAAATGACTTTTATTGTTAACGAAAAAAAGATACGATTTCACCTCCTCCTCCCTAACATTTTTCACCTCCTCCTCCCTAACATTTAAGTACATTTGATAAAACATGAAAAATTATATACTATTTTTCCTGTGGGAGAGTGGAGCTCACCTATACTATACATCGTTTTTTTTTATTAATTTAATATTAGTTATTTATCAACATGTGTAATACGTAATAATTATAAAAAATAAGTTAAACCCATGCTAAGAGAAATATATGATGTGATGGTGTATAAAATTTGGAGAGAAAAACTGATAATTTTTTTTTGTAAACCATTTTTAGGAGAAGAAATTGCAAAAACATGATGAGATGATCTTTGATTTTAAATGAACTAGCATGTGTGTGTTTTTATTTAAAAATTTAAATTCGATAATAAAAAAAATCATATTTATATTTTCTCCAGATTTGTTGTTGTTTAATTGTAAATTATGGAGAATACGTGTTCCAGACAGAGTTACGCTAACGACATGGAGGTTATACTATGATTCTTTGCCTGTCTATGACAATTTAAAGAGAAGGGGTTGTGGGGATGGAAACGGTTGTGTTTTCTGCGACTATGAGATTGAAAGTGAAAATCACCTTTTTCATAAGTGCTGGTGGGCGAAATGTTATTGGGAAGGAATTGGAATAGATATTGACGACGCTCCCGGGGGACAAGTAGCAGGGGGTTCAATAAGTGATTGGATTTGGAGCTTACTGTCGGGAAGTGATAACGAGTCCATTAAGCGGGCGCTAATTGGAATATGGATTCTTTGGAGGAATAGGAACGTAGCCGTTCATGGTCACAAATGGTGGTCTGTTGGCCAAAGCTGTGCAAAGATGAACATTTACATTTCCCAATTCTCTTCTGGACAGGTGGTAGGATGTATCCCATTGGGAAATGAGGAGAGTCTGGATGTAAATGAGATGAATTTTTTTGTGACGGAGCCTGGTCTGCTAGAGACAAAATCGGAGGATGAGCGGCAGTAGCAATTGAAAGGGATGTGATTTTGAGGTGTGTCGCGGGGCACTCTCTAATTTCTTGGTCCGTACTTAGCTCAGAATATTGTGGCCTAGTAGCTGCGTTCCGTCTTGCCGATCACCTGGGCTGTAAAGTGGCTACTTTCCATTCTGATAGTGTGACAGCTATTTGGGGTCTTACGTGCGGAGAGCTGCTGTGATGTCCAAGATATTGTGGAGTTGGGGCTAAAGTTGCTAAGAGATAATCCTGGATGGAAGCTGCGACATGTGTTCCGGGATCGAAATGCGATTGCAGATTTTTTCGCTAAGAAGGCAAGGGCTGAGCGATGAAAATGGGACACCCAGGATGCTATCACATGGCTTCCGTCGAAGCTGGTTCGGTCCTCCGCGATAATCAATGCATAGCTTGGCTTTGAATATTATTTGTGCGTAGTTTAAGTTATCTGCTCAGTCGGTAGTTAGTTATGCTGTCGTCTGTTTGTGTCTTGCGCTTTGGCGCTGTTTGCTTTGTTTGGGTTCTTCAACCCTTTAATCGGAAAAAAAAAATAAGGGTGTTAATAATGTCTAAATTTCGCGAATAAAAGGTGTTTAAAACTAATTTAATCTAATAGTTAAATGAAAACAATTTTAAAAAGTAGCACTCGCAGATAGAGATGGCAAAATGGATGGATTGTTTGGATTATGGATGAATTTTAAATGAATTGTGGATTAAATGGATTGGACCATATAATTCATTAAATAAATTAGCTTAAAATGTCATAAATGATTGCTTAAATTTATTTAGTCTAACGGAATTCATTAATACATTTACACATCATTTACATATAAATAATTTTAATTAATCCGTTTATACTTGTTAATAAATTTCAATAATCAGTTTAAAAATTATTAAGGAATTTTACTAATTCATTTGACACTTTACTGTCGCAGCATTAAATAATAATTAAAAACTGGAATTCCATAGGAGAGGAAAAATGAAGAAAGGGAGCATCTCCAGACCGAATGGCGTCGCATCCTCAACCAACGCCGCCTGCCCCATGTCATCCAGGATTTTTCTCAACAACTAAGTTTCTAACAAAATGAAACTTTACAGCAATATGCTTAGACCATTCATGATACACATGATTTTTACTAAGCATCAAAGCAGATTGGTTATCGAAAAAAACTATAGGAATACTTCCACACATGTTAATTTCTCTTAAAAAACCAGATAACCACACTGTCTCTTTAACAGTCTCACTTATTGCCACATACTCACTCTCAGTACTTGACAATGCTACTAAAGGTTGCAATTGTGACTTCCAAGAAATTAAATTTGTTCTTATTGTGAAAAAATATGCAGTGGTAGACTTTCTTTCATCTCTATCACCAGCGAAATCAGCATCAACGTATCCTATTAAACTTTGTTCATTTGCTCGCTTACTATAATTCAACCCTATGTCCAGTGTACACTTAACATAAGCTAAAACATGCTTCAAAGCTAGCCAATGATCATAGCTCGGATTTGACATAAATCTACTAAGCAATGACATAACAAAGCACAAATCTGGCCTAGTGCCAATCATAGCATACATCAGCGATCCTAACACATTTGAATAAGGTATTTCCTGCATTTTTGCTAACTCATTCCTAGTAACAGGACACTTAGTTTTATCTAGTATAAAATGAGAAGCAAGAGGGACTGAAATTACCTTGTTTGTTAACCCACCATACTTTTGGATTACCTTTTCTAAATACCCTTTCTGATGAAGCTTCAGAGTTAGCTTTTCCCTGTTCCTTTCAATAAACATACCCAATATTTTTCTAGCAGGTCCTAGATCTTTCATATCAAAAGTTATACTCAATAAGGACTTAAGCTTAGCAATAACAGTCTTAGATTTAGATATTATCAGCATATCGTCTACATATAGCAAGATAAAGACAGGTCAATTTTCCATGGAATGAAAATAGAAAAAACTGTCATATTCACTTCTTTTAAATCCTATATTTAATACATAAACATCAAACTTAAGATACCATTGTCTAGGACTTTGTTTTAACCCATACAAGGATTTTTTTAAGAAGAAAAACATGACCAGGTAATTCAGGATCAATGTAACCCTCAGGCTGATGCATAAAAACAGTTTCATCCAAATCTCCATGTAAAAAAGCAGTCTTGACATCTAGTTGTTCAATCTCAAAATCTAGACAGGCAGAAATAGCTAGCATAGTCCTTATGGTCTTAAACTTCACTACTGGAGAAAAGACATCATTATAATCTATACCTTCCCTTTGAGTAAAACCCTTAGCTACTAGCCTAGCCTTAAATCTAAGTGGATCAGACTGAGACTGTCATTCTTTTACTTTAAAAATTCATTTACAAGCTACTAGTTTTTGGTTCTTAGCTTTGGGCTCTAGTATCCAAGTCTTCTTCACTTTTAGGGAATTTATTTCATCATTTATTACCTCCAACCACTGCTCTCTATCCCTAAAATCAATGGCCTCTAGGTAACTATTTGGTTCTGGCAAGGTAACTTCCTTAGTTGCTACAAGAGCAATGTATACTAACTCAGCGAAAGAAGAAGTACTAGGATATCTTGGGTTGGGTTTAGGTATTCTCCTATCTCTGTCCCTTACTAACTGGTAGCTGAAGGTTCCAGCCTTTCTTCAGATTCTGGGAGAGTTTCCTCAGTCTGCTCCCCCTGATCTTCGCCTGTTTGAGGAGCTGGGGTCAGATCAATTAAACCCTGATCAGAAGGTACTTCAGCTCCTATCTCAGAGGTTCTTTGTTCATCTACAGGATCTAAGGGTATTTCAGGGGTATCTAGGATATTATCTAACCTTGTATTTCTTTTATAAGGGAACTCATTCTCATTAAAAGTCACATCTCTGCTAATAATAATTTTAACTCCCTTAGTCTGATATTCCCATAATCTATATCCCTTAGTTCCAAATTGAGACTGATATCCT
>JAWWMW010099718.1:0-11038 GCA_035048345.1 Echeveria elegans
GCAAAAGATATAACTAACCAAGTAATACTTGGAACACCTTTTCTTACAAAAATTTATCCATTACAAAGAGTTGATTCCAATGGAATCTTAGGAACCTTTGAGGGAAAAGATATATTTTTACAGTTTATAACAGAGCCCTTAACCAAGGTTCTTCATCAAGTCTATGATAGTATAACTATCAAACAGAGTCAGTTAAACTTTTTAAAACAAGAATTAAATTTTCTTACTATTGAAGAAAAACTTCAGAATCCAAAATTAGAAGAAAAAATTAAATTACTTGTAAGCCAGTTTTCAGTAGAAATATGTAATGATCATCCTAATGCTTTTTGGGATAGAAAGAAACATATTGTTTCTCTCCCTTATGAGGAAGATTTTGATGAAAAGAAAATTCCAACTAAGGCTAGACCATGTCAAATGAATTCTGAATATTTAGAATTATGCAAAAAAGAAATAGAGTCATTATTAAAAAAAGATTAATTACTCCATCTAAATCTCCTTGGTCTTGTACAGCTTTTTATGTTAATAAACATAGTGAGCAGGAAAGAGGAGTCCCAAGATTAGTTATAAATTATAAACCTCTTAATAAAGTTCTTAAATGGATTAGGTATCCTATTCCAAATAAGAAAGATTTATTAGATCGATTGTTTGAATCAGTTATATTCTCAAAATTTGATTTAAAGTCAGGATATTGGCAAATTCAGATTGGAAAAATTGATAGATATAAAACTGCTTTTAATGTCCCATTTGGTCAATATGAATGGAATGTTATGCCTTTTGGGTTGAAAAATGCTCCTTCAGAATTTCAAAAAATTATGAATGATATTTTTACTCCTTTTAGTGAATTTATTATTGTTTATATTGATGATATTTTAATTTTCTCTAAAGATATTGAAATGCATTCTAATCATTTAAGAATATTTAAGGAAATAATAATTAAAAATGGCTTAGTAATATCTAAACCAAAAATGTCTTTATTTCAAACAAAGATAAGATTTCTTGGTCATAATATTGAAAAAGGAAATATAATCCCTATAAATAGGAGTATAGAGTTTGCAGAAAAATTTCCAGATATCATTACAGATAAAACTCAATTACAAAGATTTTTAGGAAGTCTAAATTATATTTCTGCTTATTATAAAGACTTTGCAAAAGATACGGCTATTCTATATGATAGGTTAAAGAAAAATCCAGTCCCATGGACTGAACAGCATACAAAAGCAGTAAGAACAATCAAGGTTAAAGTAAAATCTTTACCATGCTTAATGCTTTCTAATCCACATTGGGAAAAAGTTATAGAAACTGATGCTTCTGATATTGGATATGATGGAATTTTAAAACAAATAAATCCTGAAAACAAACAAGAATATCTTATCAGATTCCATTCCGAAAAATGGAATAATGCTCAGAAAAATTATGCTACTATTGCTAAAGAAATTCTTGCCATTGTTAAGTGCGTGTTCAAATTTCAAAATGATCTATATAATCAAAATTTTATCCTTAAAACTGATTGTAAGTCTGCTAAATTTATGTTTAAAAAAGACTTTAAACATGATGTGTCTAAACAAATGTTTTCTAGAAGGCAGGCTCATTTAGCCCCTTTTGATTTTGATATTATCGATAAAAAAGGAGAAGAAAGTAGTCTTCCTGATTTTTTAACAAGGGAGTATATTCAATAAAATCTGATTTTGCAGATATGATCCCCTTTGAAAGAGGTTCTTCCTCTAAAAGAGGTCGTGGAAAACAACAAGATAATATGGCTCAATATGGAAACAAAAGGCTTACAACCATGAATACTACAGAAAATAAAAAATACCAGGAATATTTGGCAGTAAAAAAGAAGAATATAGCTTCTAGATCACCAATAAGTGATGATATTCCTTCATTCGCCTCTATAGGAGGAAATGACAAACCAGAACCAAGTCATACAAATTATAGAGAGGGCAAACTTCAAGAAGTTATACTTCTATTGGAAGAAAACAACCACAAATGGTTAGATGAGTCATGGACCTTAATGAAGAAATACATGGAAGAGGAATCATACCCCTCTAGGATGTACAAGTCAAGGCCGTACTATGAGAATATTCTCATAAATAAGGGTTGTGAGATATCTCACTTTTTGCCTACTGGACAGTCAGAAGTTTATAACTTCAGTAAAATAATCATTAAGAAGATCATATCTATCAGAGATTGGGGAACGTCTCCACTAAGGAAAAAGGAGTTCTGTTATAGTCAGAACAAAAATTCGATCAAATATAAATTTTGGAATTATATGGATGCATTCGGCAAAGTTCTTTTATACGAGAACCAGAAGTACAAGCATTCTTGATTTATTAAAATCTGTGCAGAAATTTATAAAGATGAAATTCCAGTCTGGTTTGTTAAATGGTGGCAAGAGTTTGGAACTACGGAAGATATTCTTCCAGATAATAGAAAGGAAACATACTCAAAATGGGTGAAAATTTCGCCATAAGTACTAGAATTCAAAGATATAGAATTCTACATTGAAGGATTATATTCCCTTCTATTTTTTACTGAGTTCTCAATTCCATATATCTGGAAATGGGTTCCTATATTTGCGTAAACTGATGAAAGTATTCCATGTCTAAAAAGACATAACTACTCGAGATTTTTGGGAAAAATGATGAAGATAGATCAAAAAACAAAGGAGATGTTTGGTGTGGAAACGATTCAGAGAATAGATGAGCAGATAAAATCCCATGAAGAACAAATAAGGAGAAAGAAGAAGTTTCCTTCACAAAACATAATGGACAAGATAAAGTCAAAGACAAGTATGATGAGTTCCAAACAGGATATTATTGATACCTATTTGAAAGAATTGAAAAAAGATCTAATGAATTATGAAGATGAAACGATGTCGCACAATTCTGGCAAAACAGACACATCAATGGCTACATCAAGTAATAATCTTTTCCAATACTCTCAAGAGGTGGAAGAGCCAAATGTGGATGATGATATTTTTAATTCAGTGAAACAATTTATCACTGAAAAATTCATTCAAACAGAAGAAAAAAGAGAATCTTCAAAATCACCAAAATTAGACAAAGGCGATAATTAATAGAGACAATCTGGAAAAATGCTATCTTCCACTTGTTAAAGAAGATAAAAATTAAGATAGTTGAAAGCCTTTTGATGTGAAATAGTTGGATCTCATAATGTAAATTAGTGTGGTATGAGGTAAGCACTGACCTCAACAGTTATGTAGTCTAGTGTTCTCACTCTATTATATAAGGAGTGTATGTTGTAAGATAAGAATAAGTTTGAAAAAAAAAACCTTCTTTGTTCGAACACTCTCCCTTCTTTCTAAATTCTTCATACAGATTCTAAGTTATAACAAAAGACTAAGTTATGAAGGACTCTCAAGGTTCTCATACTCCAACAATTCAAGATCAAGCTCAGGTATGTTTTAGATGTTTTCATTTAATATGAGTACCATAATTAAAAGTATATCTAAGATAATTAAAACTTTTATCGCCCAAGCTAAACAATACGTGTTGAGTTACACCAAAAATACTAATCTTGAAAAGAGGATTTTTTTTTTTAAATTTTAAAGTTAGCTAGTTAGCAGGGATCGCAGGGTTTCACTCCTACCCCCAATGGGGACTTACACGTGGACTTCCCAGGAGGTCACCCATCCTAGTACTGCTCTCGTCCAAGCACGCTTAACTGCGGAAATAGATTCAAAATAAAGATTTGTTTTGAATAAGGTATATGTCAACATGATTGATGATGATTCGGAGATTTTAGAATTATTATCCGAATATAATCATGATTAAGTACATAGGCTAATTTTTTTAATGTGATAAATTGATACCTAGCTATATAACTATCCATGAAATGGAAATGATACTGTGGAATTTGAATTGAGTTTATGGGTTTGAGATTGTCTAACAACACGAACTATTATTAGCTAAGGTTGTGAAAGGTTATGAGTCTATGAGTTTGAATCTGCTTGACAACACGAAGCGATGATACTTAAAGGTTGGTTAAGTAATAACGGGCCTTGTTGCATATTCCAATACGAGATTCAATTCTCCACCCTTTTACCCCGTTTTAGCCGTTTGAAAGGCGTTGTCAGGGGATTCTATGCGTGGGTTGGTTGAATTTCCCAATACGAAATGTGCAATTAAGTGTCAGTTATTTACTGACTGTAATAAGTGTCTTATGCCCTATTCCTTTTATGGTATTATTCATTTCAATACGTTAAGCTAAAGGATACTCATGACTCAGTCCTGATCAAGCTTGCTATTAATGTGTTCAATTACTAGTCATAATGGTGATTTTTTGATTTTTTGGAAAATAAAATGTATTTTGTAAATTTTATTACTATATTTATTATAAGTTTAACATCAAAGTAAAAAAGGTCTGACCGTGGCTAACGGTTGAACAAATGAGAGATTTTATAGAAACTCAAAACAAAGGGCTGTTTAAAATTTTCGAAATACATTAAAATTTCCAAAAACATTACAAAAATCACCCTTTTAACTATTAAATTAAAATTTAATTATGTTTTAAAAAAAATTGGATATGTTATAATTATTATGTTATGAATATACAATGAAGTTGTCATATAATCTTTTGAATATCTCATTTATTGGAAACACTCTTAAATACAGGTGGTTTTTGATAAATCTCCCTAATTTTGTCAGCAACTTAAAATGTTGTTGATTGCACTCGTAGATTTTAGAGTATATTATGTAATGGTTACTAACAATCAGCGGAAGCGAACCAAGTATTTTCACCGATTCACATATAGCTTAAATATTATTTACATGAATTTTCGATGCCATGTTTTCATCCGCATCCAACCTAACTTGTTTTCATACTCATTTCCACAATAACACACCTCTTTGTCGAATTTTAGGGGCAATCCATCTTTTAGTGATACATGATAGAGCATGTTTTGACGTTCATTTAGTTCTCTTATTTGACGATTGTTTATATAATTTATGTACAAGATTATTTGTTTTGCGTAGTTTGTATTTCAGGTGATAAAGGGAGCCTACGATGAAAACGTGCTATAGGACTTATTTCAGAGGCATTTCACCTTAGGAAAAGTCATGGAAGCAATGGGGACACAAGGAAAAAAAGAAGAAGGTAAAGTTGTCGGTTACAAAAGTACTTAAGGGGTGGCGCGCAACAAACGTTCAGACAGGAGGCTACGCAACCAAGCGCACTTGCGCGCAAGCATCAAGCAGTACCGAGCTGAGCCGAGATGATGTCACTAGGTTTCTATACCTAGATTTTAAGTGGAGAACAAGATTCCTAATTAATAGAGG
Source organism: Echeveria elegans (assembly GCA_035048345.1). NCBI lineage: Eukaryota > Viridiplantae > Streptophyta > Magnoliopsida > Saxifragales > Crassulaceae > Echeveria > Echeveria elegans. The sequence goes on from JAWWMW010099718.1 coordinate 5,298, forward strand.
AATCTAACTTTGTAATTTTAGATTTTAGATATTTAAGTACAAGGTTAGAGTTCGGTTTTTTTAAAAACACACATAATTCGACGAACACATTCATTCGAAGGAATAAATCCAAGACGCACTCGAGCAGACGACGGAAGGAGGAGGAACGACTACCGGAATTTCTCAAAATCGCACGGCGACTTATGTTTCCTTGTTTTCTACTTTATTTATGATGTTGAACTATGCTAGTATGTCTAGCAAAATTCTTTACAGCGGTTAGAGTATGAACTTGTGAATGTTATTTTTGAGACTTGCTCTTAATGCCTTGCACGTTCTATTATTAATTCTTGTGTGCTTGAATTTATGATTGTGTAGTTGATTTAATCAGGGAAGCCTTGAACTACGAATTTATTAGAATAAGTTGTTGTCTATAGTAAAACTAATTGAATAGCTTAATAGTGACAATTTGGAGTATCACTAGAATATATATATAATATGTTGATGGGATTCGTGTATGTTTAAACTAGGGATGGATTAATATCAAATGATTTTTGACGGATTGTGTGTGACAGGGATATAATTCAAATGGAACAAATAGCATATGATTCTTTAGGGTCAATGTTAAAACGAGTATTACAAGGGATTTTTTGAAACCGATACACTTCATAAATTATCAGAACTCAAACTGTGCACATGCGTTCTTACTTGCACATTCTTCATGTTTTCGAATCATTCAAACTTACAAACAAAACCCCAAACTTTAACTCGTAGTTTCAGGTAAGATAAGCTTAGATGCATGCTCTCTGTGGGACCTAGGAGCAAGACTTTCCATCATGTCGTACATCTTGTATGAAAAAATGAATGTAGAAACACTAGTCAAGACGTCTCTCGTCATTAGGTTAGCAGATAAATCAAAGAGAGTTCCGTACGGAGTTTTAGAAGACATGTCTGTAAAGATAGGTAATTTTTTCATACACGTGGATTTCTATGTACTTGAAATGGACGATAACCCGCCTGCTGAAATTCTTGTAATCTTGGGTACACCATTCTTAAACACGGTCAAAGCATTAATTAATTATGCAGATGGTAAAATCGAGCTAAACTTAGGGGAGGATAAAATTAAGTTTCAATTATCTAAAATGTTGAAATCTTCGACAATCTATATGGATTGTGATTTTTTGTGAAACATTGATACTGCTGAACTAACCACCAATGAAAGGGAAATGCTAAGTCTCGAATGTGAGGAGGGAACCTACGAAGCACTGATGAAAATTAGAGGATAAGGACAACAAAGAAGAGTCGAGAGGTAAAGAATTCGATTTGGAATTGAAACCTATTCCACCGAATCTAAGGTATGAATGCTTAGGAGTTGACAATATCTTACCAGTTATTGCTAACTCTTCGTTGAATGATATTGAGACGTCTAAATTGTTACATGTTTTATGCACACATAAAATGATATAGGACATTCAATAGATGATTTAAAAGGATTCAGCCCAAACGTGTGTATGCACCGAATCATACTGAATGAGAATGCTAAGTCATATAGAGAATTTCTGTGTAGACTTAACCCGAAACTAGGGGAGGTTGTTTTGAAAGATATAACCAAACTTAGAGAAGTCGGTATTATATATTATGTCCCTGATTCTGATTGGGTAAGTCCTATACATGTTGTTCCTAAAAAGGAAGTTTAACTGTGATGCATAATGAAAAATGAATTAATCACAACCAGGATTGTAACCGGATATCGCATGTGCATCAACTATAGGAAATTTAATGCCGCTACAAAAAAAGATCATTTTTCTATTTCTTTTATTGATCAAATATTACAAAGATTATCTGGAAATGAATATTTCTTCTTTCTCGATAGGTATAGTGGATTTTTTCAAATATCCATACATCCACGAGATAAAGAAAATACGACTTTTACTTGTCCATATGGTACGTTTGCATATAGATGTATGTCATTAGGCTTATGTAACGCACCCGGTACTTTCAAAAAGGTGCATGATGTCCATACTTTCGAACTTCGTGGAGAGGACAATGGAACTCTTCATAGACGACTTCTCAGTGCACGGTCATTTGTTCGATAACCATTTATCCAATCTTAACGATGTCTTGAACAAATGCATCGAGATGGACTTGGTGTTAAATCGAGAGAAGTATCATTTCATGGTCACAGAAGAGATAGTATTAGGACATCTCATAAAAAGAAGGGGATTGAAGTTGACAACGTCACAGTAATTGAAAAGCTTCCACCACCAAAAGCCGTGAAGGGAGTATGGAGTTTCTTGAGACATGCTGGATTCTCGTCGATTCATTAAGGATTTCTCCAAGATTGTGAACCCTCTCACAAACTTGCTAGCCAACGATACAAGGTTTGATTTCGATGCCAAATGCCTTCATGCTTTTGAGGTTTTGAAGAAATACTTGACCACTGCACCAATCGTGCAAGCACCGAATTGGGAACTCCCATTTGAGTCAATGTGCGGTGCAAGCGATGATGCGATTGGGACAACTCTTGGTCAAAGAACAGAAAAACACTTGCATGTGATTCAGTACTTGAGTAAAGCTCTAGACGCTAGTCAAGTCAACTACACCACAACGGAAAATGAGATGTTGGAAGTTGTGTATGCTTTCGAAAAGTTTCATCAATACCTAATCGAGTCTAGGACGATAGTCTATATGGACCGCGCAGCGATAAAATATTTGATATATAAGAAAGATGTTAAGCAAAGAATAATTAGATGGATCCTCCTACTTAAGGAGTTTGACATGGAAATTAAAGATAAAAAAGGAGTTGAGAACAATGTAGCTGATCACATGTCAAAACTAGAATTGCCCAATGACATTGCAGACACTGATGATCCTACTAAGGATATATTCATAGGAGAACATCTGTTAGGAATCGACGTAGCACACATGACGACCATGATGGAACAAATGTAGGAAATGCCGTGGTACGCGGACTTCGTGAAATATTTGGTTTGCAACATTCATCCACCCGAAATCACGTATTCTCAAAAGCAAAAAATTTTAAGAGAGGTGACTAAATATTACTAGGATGAGCCATACTTGTATAGGCTAGGAGTCAATGGAATTTACAGAAGATGCATAGCTGAACCGGAACAAAGAAAAATCCAACACGAATGTCATTCCTCGCATTCAGGAGGGCATGGTCCCACTTCTAAGACGGCCTCACGGGTTCTGCAATGTGGCTTTTATTGGCCTACCTTATCTAAGGATGCCCATGAAATTGTAAAAACTTGCGACGCTTGCCAACGATCGGATAATATTTAACGGAGAGACCAAATGCGCAACAAGGAACTTTGGAAATTGAAAATTTTGACGTTTGGGGTATCAATTTTATGGGGTCGTCTTCATCATCATTCGGTAACAAGTATATTCTAGTAGACGTCGATTACGTGTCCAAATGGGTGTAAGCAATAGCCACGCCAAAGTGTGACGCCAAATCTATTAAGAGACTATTTAAAAAGATAATCTTTCCCAGATTCGGTGTCCCCGGTACTATCCTCAGTGACAATGACATGCATTTCACGGAAAAACAACTAGAAAATATGCTAAGGAACATGAAGTTTACCACAAGATCTCAACCCCGTATCACCCACAAACCAGTGGACAAGTCGAGGTCTCAAATAGAGAGATTAAGATCATTTTGAAGAAGATTGTGAACAATTTAAGAAAGGATTGGTCGTCAAAAATGGATGAAGCCTTGTGGGCTTACAGTACTGCTTTCAAGTCACCGATCGAAATGTCTCGATACAAACTAATTTTCGGGAAATCTTGTCACCTGCTGGTGGAGATGGAGTACACAACAATGTGGCTTTTTGGATCCTCATTAATAAAAGTTCCTTTTCTAAAAAAAAGAAAAAAAGAAGAAGTTGAACTTTGACGCCAAAATCGCTCGAGAACAAAGACAGATGCAGCTTCATGAACTAGAAGAAATATGTTTGAGTTCATACGAAAACGCAAGGATCTATAAAGAAAGGACCAAGCTACGACATGATAGAAAAATCCATGAAAATAAACTCAACAAGGGAGACGAAGTGCTCGTGTACAACTCTAGAATGAGGTTATTTCCGGGTAAGTTAAAATCAAGGTGCTATGGTTCATTCACAATCTCAAGAGTATTTCCTAAAGGACATGTTGAACTACTCAATAAAGAGGGAAATAAATTTAGAGTCAAAGGCACATACTCAAGATATATCACGCATGGGAATTCCGTGTCAGTGAAACAGTTTATTTGATAAACCCGGAATATCCGTGGAGCAGCACGTCATTCGACAAGGGATCATAGCAAAGGACTTCTCAAATGTGATTCTTGGTAGAAGACTCGGCTACGTCCTTGCTAGGACGTTAATCTAGGACGGTAAAAAGACCTCCGTTTAATAAAAAAGAAACAACGAAATTATGCAGAACCTTCTTTTCGACCAAAAAGAGTTTTATTTTGATCGAATGAAAATCTCAGAAGCATGTGCTTCGGTCGAAACACTGAACCTTTTCATCGAATCGATCTCTCAGTGCGACCCCTTTTGATCGAAAGAATCATCATGGAAAGAAATGGGGGGATGTTGGGAGAACGGTCTGAATTTTTGGTTCTGAAAAAGCTTGTGGTTGAGTGGAAATTCCGGTCATGCGGTGTAGAATACACATATTTCAAGGAGGATTTGCTGTGAGCCTTTGATTTGTCCGACCGTACCTATTACCCATTTGCGAGGACATTTGTTAATAATCGATTTTGGAGGATGATTAATAGCATGGATATAGATTTTGTAACGCCAGAACATGAAACTAAGATAATTCTTCAAGTTTTGAGGCTTGTGAACCGGTTTCTTGCTTTTTGTGTCATCCTCTGAAATGATGAAGGACGGTGGGTCAGCAAGACAGATTCTGAGATGATGTGTTGTTTCCACGAGCGTATACGCTTTGATACTTTGACTTTGATTACAAAATCACTCGAGGAAGCCAATATTGATACATTTCGAGGCAAATATCCTGCTGGTGGACCATTTGTCACAATGTTTACCCAGGATATTGGTTTTTCATTTAACCAGCAGTTTGTCATGCCTATGAAGATTCTAGGTGAATAAGACATGATCCGCACAGGCTTTGTCAAACTTAAGCGGACACAGCACGACATTGTGAGACTTTTAGTTGGTCGTGGCACACCTCCAATGGAACACCCAGCTCCACCACCACCCTCTTAAGACCAAGCCGGATCATCCTCCATACCCCAAGCACCTCCAGCCTCTACGACTATAGATGCGCTTGCATCACACCTTAGAACCCTAACGACATACCCATATGAAGGGTTGCATTAGCAAGGGAAAATGTTTCAGGGGTTATATTCTCATATGCGATACGATGGCTACAAACCACGTCCTCAAAACTCGTTTTTGTCTGGAACCACATTAGATTTCCAAGAGGAAGGAGAAGCAGTGGGCGATGATGAAGTGGAAGACTTAGAGGACGAGTATGAGGAGGACAAGGGAGAGGACATGGATGAAAACTCAGATGGTTCACAATCCTCTTGGATAAAGTAGAACTCTGTTATTTCCCTTCCTCTATTGAACTAATTCGGATGTTGTCATATCTACGTATGTTCTATATTTCATTCTTATGCATTTCATCACTTACACGAAGGGAACCGTTAAGACATTGGTCGGGGGCACTAAGCCGAGCACTGTTGGACCGGATCCCATAAGAACTCCGCAGTTAAGCGTGCTTGGACGAGAGCAGTA
>JAWWMW010099729.1:0-11038 GCA_035048345.1 Echeveria elegans
CATAAGGTACTATTATCACCCTGGTTGGTCATGATACTAGCTGATCTTACCCTGGTTGGTCATAAGATTAAATTACTCATATGAATTTGTATTAAACGCTTAATGGAACATCACATATCACGTCTAACATGCATCATACAAGCGTAAGTCAAAACACTCAAAACAAAATATCAGATTTTTCGTTCATAAAGTATGTGTAAAACCCATTCAACCATCCACAAGCATTCAAGGATCCACTAGACCCTTGTCATCTAAAGAGACTACTCACTCATGTTGAATGAATAAAAATACATTGTTTGAATGAAATACATAAAATAAAAGAAGAGTGTAGAATGCTCAGTTCGGTCTTCAAATGGTCGCCGGAATGTTGGCCGGAATCTCGCCGGAATCTCACCGGTTTTTGGAGAGGAAAAGGAGAGAATGGGGTCGGTTGGAGTAAAAATTTTCGAACTCTTCCTCAAGTGTGGGGTTCTTCTATTTATAATGCTCCAAGGAAAATAGCCCAATTTGGCAATTGAATTTTCCTCTCTTTCCTCTCTTGATCTTCATTTTAATTTCCTTGATTTAATTTGAGTGATGGCCGGCTGTCATCCCCTTTGAATATTGATTTTCGAAATCAAGAGATTGATGTAATCAATCTTCAATCTTCTCTTTATTTTTCTTTCCATCTTGAGCTCCATTGGAATATTACTTGATCCTTTGACTTTCCCTCTCATAATTTCGAAATTAGAATATTCCATAGGATATCTTGTAGTGCAAACCGACTTGCCACGTCATCTTGGTCCAATTCAATGCTCCTCGGTTTAATGTAGACAGGTTAACTTGGTTCAGTCGGTTGATCCCTTTGACGTCCGAATTGGCCTTTGACATAAACATGAAAGTTGTAGGATTTTGAGTCTTCTTTCCAATGCAATTTGTTTCGTCTTGATCGGTCGTTGGATGAATTCTGTGGAAATTTCCGATGTTGGGAAGGTCGAAGTTGCCGGTCTTGGTGTGGGCTTTCTTGGTCGAGATTCTTTGTCTTGGTCGAAAAGTTGGGGATAATCTCGGTCGAAATTGACTTTTCTCGACCGAGACACTTTGCTGGCTTTCAGTCGAAATTGCTCCTTCTTGGCTGAATATTCTTCGTTTTTGCTCTGTTTTGTTCTGGGCTTCCACAATTGAAGTGAAGTGTGTTTTAGTCCTGAAATAGCAATATAAGCGTGGAATATGACTGCATTTGAATGATATAAGAGAGAAATGCATGCAGATACATGTCTAAATAATAGACATAAAACACACTGATCAGAGAGGTCCATTTAACTAGAACATTTCTTCAAGCTTTGACATCCAAGCCTTTGATGTAAGCCATCATTGGAGTTTTCCAGAAAGAATAGTTGCTTCCATTTAGTATTGGAGGTTGAATGGATGCTTCTCTATATCCCAACTCAGTGTACGACATGGCTATGTCAAGAGTCTTAATCGGATCAGTTTCTGAAATGTCTCAGTGTCTGAATCCATGGACCGTAATTCACTCTGTAGTGTCAAATGTCCTGCTATGATACCAATTGAAATTGCAAGCTCTTCGTTCAATTAAGTTTAGAATTCAGATTGTGATCTGTTTAGTTTCTGCGCAGTTAGTCAGATCGTGAGACGTAACAGAAAGTAAACAAGACACATAAATTGGTAACCCGGTTCGACTCCTTTAACGCTTAGTCCGGGGGCCTTCTCCTCAAGCCCAGTGGAAATAATTCATTAATTCAAAAACGATCTTACAAGTCATTTACATCCTCAAGTAATGAAACAGTAAGAACAATTCTAGTGAAAAGATGTCAGGAAACCTCAGTCGCTTGATATAAGACCCAATCTTGATTTCCACCAGTTCAGACCCAGTCTGAACTCTTTTGTGCATGTGTTTTCCAGTCAACACTGCTCAGGTTCTGAAGCTTTGTCAGCTTGTCGCCATTCTTTGTGTATCACCTTAATGTGATTGATGAATGTCGGAAATAGGCTCGGCACAATGTCGGAATATATTTTTACTTACGCTTGAATGACGTCCATCATTATCAATTTCCAATTGATAAAGATACATGTTGCAGAGCTAGCACGTTCCAGACTGCCTGATGCAAATATACTTTCCAAATATATGCTTTAGATATATTCCCTCTAGATAATGATACTTTCCCAAAATATACTTGACATATATACAAATTCCATCAATATCTGATAAATATATTAAATCAAATATATCAGGTATATTGTACCTGCCACTTGAATATTTTGTCTTTATTAGTTTCCATTCGATAAAGATTCGTATTACTATAATCGATAGTCACAGAGGTCTCAGATTCTGAGCGACTACTCAGATTTAGACTCTGGAACGTCTCAAGCCCTCTGAGTCAAGCATACAAAATCAACTACTCAGAATCTCCCCCTTGATCCAAGATCATCTTGCCCAAAAACATTGCCACACATGAGCACTACGTTCCACGGTGCTCTCACATTTTTAGTATAACGGTTAACGTGCGTAATGTCCTAAATTTTATAAATGTATAAAAAATAGAGGAGACAAATGATTCTTGTATTTTGTTGCTTTTGCAACGTGCAAGGACAATCTCTATTCGTCCTCTGATTCTACGGTTTGTTGCTATTGTGTAATTTGATTTGACGTCTTGGCGAGGGTCTTGCTGACTTGTTCTCACTTTGACGCTGGAGGATTGAAGCGGAAAGATTTGACACACTTCTCTTCTGGCAGAGGGTGCTAGATTTGCGCACCTGTTGGCTAGGTGGCGGAAAATTCGGCTCGGACTTTCTTCACTCCTGGATTCTCAGAATTCTTCTGAAAGTGTTGAATGTTCCGACTCTCTGAACTCCGAATGTTTCGGAATGAATGAAAATGAGGCTGAAGCTCTTTATTTATAGGGAACTTAGCGGGCTTGGCACTGAGTTTCTTTCTGGGCTTGAGCTAGCTGGCCCAAAACTCCTTTCCTTAACCCAAATTCCTTTAATTTATCGGGCCGGTCCAAATTTCACTTAAATTATTTAAATTGAATTAAAATTTTATATTAATTGAAAGTAACTAATTTAAAAAAAAATTGGCATAAAATCAAATTTTAATGCCTACAAATTGCCCCCTCATGACCGTGTTGCACGACTTTTTTTTGGTGGTTTAGTGCGACGAAGTCATGAGTACTTGACTTGAGAGTCGTATGGATATCCAACTTATCGTAAGATCACCCACGTCATTTGTTTGTTCAGTCATCCTGTCATTATCCAACTTGGCGGTTGACTCAAAATTGTGTAAGCATTAAACTTGTCGTAAGGGCGTCACATTTGTGTATGTCTTTCTGTCGGCATCCAACTTGGCTAAAAACAACTGATTTGAACTTCGTAACTAGACTCTAATGCTGTCCACCTCAAAAATATTTTTCTTCGGATAAAAATAATCCTCTTTTTTTAATTTTTTTAAGAGAAATGAAATTTACAAGAATCCTTTTTTACTTCTTCCTCTCCTTTTTTTTGAAAAGAGAAAATAAACGAAAAAAGAAAAAGAAAAAGATGTTCATGTTGACGGGGCTGCATGCACGCTGCGGCAGCCGACTTTTGCTTCTTCTTTTTTTTTTTGAAAAATTATCTAAATTCGGTTTAGAAAATTTAGACAATAATCCTGTGTATTATTATCTCTTTTTTTCGATTATTTTTTGAATTCCTAATCCATATCAGTTTAGGTTTGATAATTACCCACGAGTCCAATCTTTCACCTATAAATAACTTCTTAGCACTCAATGGAAATTATCCTCGAATAGTGCTAATGTCATTCGTCAAATAGTGCAATTACCATTCGCGAACAGTCCCAACGCCATTCGAGGAGTCGTCAGGAATTGGGGAGTTTGACCAGAATTTCAATATCACCCAGCGGTGTGCCGTTCAAGCCGTCCGAAGCCCGTCGTTGCTACCTCAGCCTGTCGTCTGAAGCTTGATGTGGCTCTTCATCGTCCTGGTCGCCGTCCTGGTCGTCTGTCTCGCCAGTTTTCTCCGCTTTATTGTCAGTGGCCGTCTCTGCTTCGATGTCTGTGGTCGTCTTTGCTTTGCTGTTTGTTGATCTGCTGCACCGGCGTCCAGTTTACTGCTCCAGCTCCATCGTCGTCGTCCGGCCAGCCGTCTTTAATAGCCGTCCGTTGTCGTGTTCAAAGCCCAGCCCAGTCGTTGACGTCAACCTCGCCCTTCTCGTTGCCTGGAGCTGCTCGGTGCTCTTCTCATTCCATTGTTCATGCTCCGTCCGGGTAGTCGTCTGCAAAGCTGCGGCCTGGCAAAGGTCGCCGGGGACGAAGCCTGCAGTGGGTGTTGTTGTTTCGGCCGTGAACGGTGTCGTTTCAGCTTTGTCCCCTTTTTTGTTTTTTTTGTTTAGTTGTTCACAGTTTATACTCTTGCGGGCCACGGGTGTTTTTTTTCTTTTTTAGCCGGTTATCCTCTTTCTAAAGAGATTGAGTTGCCTTTTATCATATTGCTTAGGGGTAGTAGCGCTTCAAGAATCTTCCGTTGATAGGCCCGACGCGTAATCCGTCTTGATCCACAATCTTGTATGCCCCGGTTGTGTAGACTTCTTGAACCACATAAGGACCGTCTCACTTTCCGGTGAACTTAGTTCCAGTCTTGTGCGAGATGATGATGGGTCTCCTAACTGCTAGAACCAAATCTCCTTTTTGAAAGGAATGAGGACGCACCTTCTTGTTGAATGCACATGATAGTCTCGCCTGGTAGCATTGTAAGATTTGTTGTGCTTGTATTTCCTTTTCGTCGAGGGCTTCTAACTCTGCCAGACGCGGCTTGTCATTTTTGTCAGTGCTGAGTTCTTCCTTGATGGCAATGCGCAGCGATGGGATTTGTAATTCAAGCGGCAGTACTGCTTCTACTCCCTACACCAAACCATATGGAGTTGTCAGAGTTGGTGTCCTGTATGTTGTTCAATATGCCCACAATGTTTCGCATATCTTCTCGTGCCAGTCGCGTCTTGATTTTCCCACTATTTTCCTCAGAAGGTTGCACAACGTCTTGTTGAATGCTTCAGCGAGTCCATTTGCAGGAGCATTGTACATTGATGACTTGTACTATTTGAATTTGAATTTCTCGCAGAGACTTGTCATGAGTTTATTGAAGAAGGGCTTCCCATTATCGGTTATGATTTGTTGCGGAATGCCTTGCCGGTAGATGATGTATGTTTTTATGAAGTCAACAACATTTTCCTTCTTGACTTTATGTAACTTCACTACTTCTGCCCACTTGGAGAAGTAGTCAGTTGCAGTAAGGATGTACATGTGTTCATTGGATACCGTTGAATTGATTGGTTCCACTACATCGAGTCCCCACGCTTCAAAGGGCCACGATGCAACTGTTGGATGCAGAGGTTCCTGCGGCAAGCCAGTAATACCCCATTCTTTTAATGCAATCATGTAGCTTCAGACTAGATTGATGAGCACCACAAGTGCCGGCATGAGCTTCTTACATGACTTCAATAGCTTCTTCATCGCTTAAACACCTTAGTCATTGCCCCTGGAATGAGCGTCTGTAGAGCATTCCTTTGTGGTAGATAAACCTTGGAGCTCGTCGACGTATTTCTACTATGTGCCTCATATCGTCGGTAGTTTTTGGTGATCCAAGAAGTCGATGATGGGTTGGCGCCAATCTTCTTTGTCAATTTCGCAAGCATGTACCATGTTTGATGATTCTTCGTCTTCTTCGCCTTCTTCCAGTGACGGGACCACCCATCGGTTGCAAAATGGAATAGACATGTATTCTTCTACCCCAAGTGCCAAATTGGCGACGAGATTAGCAAGCTCGACGGCCAACTTGTTGGCACTTCTAGGGACATGTCTATGTTGATGGAGTGGAACTTGCTGAGCTGTTGAGTTGCATGTTTATAATAGGGGATCAGGTCGTCTTTTCTGACTTCATAATCGTTGAACACTTGGTTGATTATTAGTTGAGAGTCCCGATAGATATCCATTTTGGTAATCCCCATTTATTTGGCCATTTGAAGTCCATGAGGAGAGCTTGGTATTCCGCCACATTATTTGAACATAGCTGAGTGAGTGTGAATGAGACGGGAGGAGATGACTCTCTGGTGATACTAATACAACTCCGGCTCATGCTCCATCACGCCTCGCTGCTCCATCGAAGAACATCTGCCATGGTGGTAGTACGTCAACAAAGAATATGTCTTCGCCTCGAAGGTACACAGAAATCTCCCATTTGTTAGGAACTGGATAATCGGCAAAGAAGTATGTTATAGCTTGTCCCTTGGTTTCTTTCCGAGGTATGAACACCACATCGTATTGCTTGAGAAGTACGGTCCACTTTGCCAGTCGTCCTGATAAAACGGGTCATGAGAGTATATACTTGATGGGATCAACCTTGGAGATCACATGGACCATATGCGCTTGCATGTAGTACCTCAGTTTTTGTACTGCAAATACTAATGTAAGGCATATCTTCTCAATCAGGGAGTATTTGCGCTCCGCTCCTACCCAAGCTCGACTCAAGTAGTATAGAGGTCTTTTCTTCCACTCGTCTATATCTTGTGCGCACATTGCTCCCAGTGAGTTTTCTTGGGAGGCGACGTAGAGTATTGATGGTCTCCCTGGTATCGGTGTCCCAAGCACTGGTGTGGAGGACAAGTACTTCTTTATGTTGTCCAAGGCTTTGCGACATTTGTCATCCCATAAGAATGAAGCATCCTTCTTCATGAGATGACTGAATGGTTGACAACGTCCTGCGAGGTTGGTGATGAATCTTTGAATGTAAGTCAAACGTCCTTACAATCCGCGCAACTCTTTCAAGCTTTTAGGCTCCGACATTTCTTGGATAGCTCTAATTTTGATTTGATCTATCTCGATGCCCCGATGTGTGACTACAAAGCCAAGGAACTTCCCTAATGTGACGCCAAATACACATTTGAGCGGGTTCATCTTGAGTTGGCATTCTCGGAGCCTTTCGAATATCACGCTGAGGTCTTGGAGGTGATCAGCTCTTGTTTTGGAGTTGACCATCACGTCTTCGACATAGCATTCTATGGTTGTGTGCATTATGTCCTTGAAAATCTTCTGCATGGCGCGTTGGTATGTAGCACCGACATTTTTCAAACTAAACGACATAATTTTGTAGCAGAAGATTCCTTTTGAAGTTCAGAATGATGTAGCATCTTGATCTTCGGGTGCCATGTGTATTTGATTGTACCCGGCTGTGCAATCCATAAAAGAGAGAGTTTGGTGGCCTGCGGTTGCATCTATCATGAGTTTGGCAGAGGGAAATCATCTTTTGGGCAAGCTTCGTTGAGATCTCAAAAATTCACGCACACTCGTAATTGACCATTCTTCTTTTTTACTGGGACGATGTTGGCTATCCATGTTGGGTATTTGACTTCATGGATAAAGTCTGCATCGATCAGTTTGTTCACTTCCTTCTCGATTTCGGGAACCTACTCGGGTATAAAAGCTTCGTTGAGCCTGCTTTTTAGGTCTAACGCCTTTCTTTATTGCAAGATGATACAGTGTTATCTTTGAGTTTAGTACTGGCATTTCTGTGTAGTTCCAAGCAAATGCGTCTTTTTGCTCCATCAATAGTTGGAAGTACTTGTCCTCCTCTTCTTTTTCAGAAGAGCACTCATGTATATGAGACGTGGATCTTCAGGGGTTCCGAGATTCAATTCATTTAAGTCATCGATGGTTGATTGCCCTCCATCTTCGAGCATCTCCGGAGCTTGATCAGCCTCCACTTCCTCGATAATATTGGGAACTTCTTCGGCAATCACATGGTACGACGTTGTCACCTCATACTCTGAAGTTTCCTTCTCTTTGACGCGCTCTTTCATTTCCAGGGGTGCCCAAAAGCTATTGAAGACAGATTTGGTGGGAGCGTTCAAGCGCGCAAACACTGATGATTTTTGATTTTGAGTAGCGGAAGGTGACTTGTTGTTGTACCCTTCTCGTGTGCCTATCCTGTTGAACACCGAGGGTCTTGCTCCTGACTGTAGGCTCTGTTGTTTCATCGGTGCGTTCATCCGATCGAACATTGAGTGACGTTCTTTAGTGGTAGATGGTCTTATTCGGTGAAAGACCGAAGATGGACGTGGAGATAAGTTGCCTTCTCCATTGTCTTCAACTTCTTCCCTGGTGATTTGATGGACACCTTAAGAGTCTTCTTTGCACCGAGCGGAAATCCTGACAGGTGGTTGACATTCGTAGCCTAGACCAGTATGTTTTCGGGCTGCCTCTTGCATTTGGCTGACGGTATAAGCGTGAGGGTTGATCACTTCTCCGAGTGGGGCTGGCTTTTTAAAATCATATCCAGCCTTTCCCATTAGCTTTTAGGCATTGGGAATGAATCTTCTTTCTATGTTTGGTTCGGATGATTGGAAAACAAATCCTTCTGGTGATATTCTCAGAATTTGCGTTATGCTTGCATTGGGTAATGGAATGATTACTTTCGCAATCCATTCTTGTTTGACCAACCTTCTACCCTTCTCTTGTTCTGTAGAACTTGTCTCAGAGTTTTGACAGTCTTGTAAAGGGCTCTCTCCTGCCTTACGACGGGACTTGGGTATATATCGCAAGATAGGGAGTGCCTTTTGAAGGGGTGGTCTCGACTTCGGTGCCAGAGCGGTGACATGTGTTTTGCCTCTGACTTTCGATGCAGTTTGAGGCTTTGTCTCTGGTGAGCTTTGAGCTATTTTTTGTCTATCCTTTTTAGTGTTTTCTCCGGTGGAGGCAATGGCTGACAGTAGTAGCTCGTTCGTTACACTGCCTTCTTCAAAGAACTTGGCATCGGTGAAGAATAAGTCGGCCTTCATAAATGGCTTACTGTCTCCATTTATTTCTCTCTCGCCATTGCGATAGTACTTTAGGTATTGGTGAAGAGTTGATGCGGCGACTTCATTTTCATGTTTCCACGGCCGACTTACAAGAACTTAAAGGAAGTCTTCGCATCAATGATATGGAAAAGCGTATCAGCGAGCAACTCTCCGACCACTAGATTGACATGTATCATGTCAATTGCTCGTTCAGTTTTCAAGTTGAAGCCATGGATCACCAAGTGAGTGTCAGAAAGTTCATCCATTATGATCCCCAAGTTGTCAATGGTTTCTTTTGGCTTGATGTTAACTCCGGAACCTTCGTCCACCAAGATTCTCCTCACCTTTTGTCATCGGATATAGCCCGTGACGTATAGAGGTCGGTTATGTGGCTTGGATCCGAGGAGAAGATCTTCATCTGAGAATGTCAAAGCCCTGTTACAGGAGCTGCACTTGGTTTGGCTTTCCACTAATCCCTTAGTGTTCTCATCGGTGTTTTCGTTTGACTTTGGGTTCATGAGTGCTTGCACCATTTGTGCACGTGTTTCTTCGGGCAAGTGTAAAATTTGTTCCCACTGCTCATTCTTGGGGAGAGCTTTCAGAATGTCAAGTACCTCCGCTTCACCCTGAGGTTTTTATTTTGCTTCGAGGACGGGGGCTTTAACAACTTGCCCCTTCTTACTCTCATCATTTATCGCACCCGAGGCGACATTGACAGCCACCTTGTTCAGGTAGCCTTCCGGGAAGAAGTCTCCTAGGGTGATTGGAGCTAGCGGAATCTGTTCCAACAGGTAGATAGGTAGTGCTTGTGACTTGATTTCTTTTTTCGGCTTCTTCTTCCCTTTAGCCTGGCGTGGCCTTCTCTTTGTCATCTACTTTTTTCTCCGATAGACGGGCGGTGTCTACGGAGGGACTAGCTTTCTTGATTTTATCCGAGTCACAAGAGTCCATCCGTCGTCATCTTTGTGTGACAGGTGAGTCTTCTTCTGCAAGACAAGAGCCACATTTTTCTTGGGCATAACATTGCCCGCTAGCTTCTTTGACTTAGCCTGAATATGTGGCCTTGACATCCACACTCTTACCAGTTCCATGGTGCCAAATTGAATTTCCCGTGCTTGGCTATGAGATTTCTTGTGCGAAACTTCACAAGTTACAGCGGACATGTGATTTGTTTCTGCCGACTCATCTGTGTCCAGTACAATTCTCCCCTCTTGTACTAGCCTCATTATAAGCTCCTTGAGAGTGATGTAGTTCTCCATATAGTGGCTCACCAATCTATGGTAGCGACAGTTCATCGGGTCATTTGTTTTTTCGACCTCATCCGGACGCTTTGCTTTTGCCAGTTTGATCACTACACCAAATTGCCATTTTAGCAACCATAAGTTAGCGACCAAACAATCGTGGTCGCTAATTAGCGACCAAATGGACGCAGAAGTACACATGGACGCTAACTGTTCTCTTTTGCGACCACTAGGTCGCTAATAGTCGCCCAAAAAAATTCCCGGCAATTATTAGCGACCACTTGGTCGCAATTATTATTGGCAATTATTAGCGACCATAAGTTATTTGCGCGTTTTGGCGAACAATTTCTCGGGAAACATTAACGACCACTTGGTCGCTAATTTCGCGCAAAAAAATTTCTGGTAACCAGTTGGTCGATAATATGTTAAATATTTTTGGGGTCAAATTAAATTAGTTAGAGGAAAATAAAGTACTATCACCGACTACTTGGTCGCTGATGTTGCGTCCACCGACATTTTAGCGACCAAATGGTCGCTAATATGTTAAATAATTTTTATTCCAAAACAAATAATATCGGGTGGACGAAAATACAATATCGATAGCGACCAAGTGGTCGCTATGTTGTGTCCACCGACACAGGTAGCGACCACTTGGTCGCTAAAGAGCATCTTGGGGACACATTTGCGACCACTTGGTCGCATACCACAATAGCGACCACGTGGTCGCAAACGTGTCCGTGGTGCAGCCTTTTAATCGAGCCTCATTTGTAATGTTTAGTACATATCTATTTTCAATATTTCCACAATCCGAAACAAAAGCCTCTTCGTTGAAGATTGGAAGTCTGTTGCACTTACAATTTCTTCGATTCGTAAAACTTGTTAAGTATTTTGAATTGTTTTTTATGTTTAATTAGTATTTTGTTAGTTAATTAATAATTATAAATTTTGTAATTAATATTTTTACAGTAAATAT
>JAWWMW010099748.1:2933-21123 GCA_035048345.1 Echeveria elegans
TCACTGCTTGTTCCATGGTCAGTAAATCAGAAGGGTGTGCCCTTTTGATAAAGCGGTTTTGAACCCATTCCAAGTTACCTACAGCAACCAAATGACCACTGACCTCTGCAAGGCAGCCAAAACCAGGTTCCGCCAGCTGTCCATTCGTACTGGGGATCATCAAGTTCAGTGACTCTGCCTTATTTATAATTGCTCTTGCAATCGGGTGTGATGCTGTTTTCTCCACAGCTGCCGCGATTTTAATGATTTCTGATTCTTCGTAGTTCACAGAACTAACAGCAGATACTGTAGGTTTTCCTTCAGTGAGGGTTCCTGTCTGCAATTTAAGAAAGTGTTTCATTGCAGTAAATCGAGCTTAATGTCATTGTTGTTCCATGGTGTTATGTATCAAAAAAAGAAATAATTTCACTGCAGGTTATTACTGATCTCAATTAACTTGCATGCGATAATACCTACCTTATCTAAAGCAACACAGTTCACGCGTGCTAGACGCTCCAAAACGTCTCCACCTCGGATAACCAATCCCTGTTTCGCTCCTATACAGGCAGAGGTACAACCAATGCACAAACCGAAATGAAATGCATAAGTATTCAGTTGTGTATATATTACTATTGAATAGAAGAAAAGAAATTAGATCAAATTAAAATAAAATATCCACAGATGAACTGTAAACATATCCAATTACAAAAAGATGCATGAGGATATGAAAATTTGGTACCGAGGGATGTGCCGACAAGAATTGCTGTGGGTGTTGCAAGGCCCAAGGCACACGGACACGAGACAACCTGAATGTATCACAATACATAATGAGATACCTCAGTACGTGTTATTATGTGTTCCTTGAAAAAGAGAGACAGCTGAAATGTCTGACACTAATAGTAAGCCAAAACATTTATTGTCGAATAGTGAACTGCAAGCTATTTTTCAAAAAAGGTTCATAATATGGCTTGCTGAGGAAAGAAAGTGAAGTACATTTCCAACAGATATTTGCTCACCAGTACATCAACAGCAAGTTTCAAGCTTAACAATAAAGGGTTTCCATCAGGTCCGGCCATATCATTTAGCAGGACATCAGGAAAGATATCTGTACCAAAATAATACCTATGGACAGATAAAAAAGTTCTAAATACAAGAGCATAGCAGTTTCCTCCAGATACTCAAGTAGATAGGGTTCAACTCATTTTGGTTACAATACTCCAGCAAGGGCATTCACATATTAATGTCAGATGTGTTGGATTAAGAAAATTCATACCAGAAGACAAAGGTTGCAGCTGACATAGTCATTATACTGTATACGAAAGGACCAGCAATGGAATCTGCTAGTCTTTGTATCGGTGCTTCACGACCTTGAGCCTCCTCAACCTGTCAGAACATATATAATTAGGGGAAGTTTGAGACTTCGGAAAGTCATAGAAAAGACATGATGCTAATATCTAATTAATTCTAACAAAGAACAAGAAACAAGATATATAAAAATTCAAATGTTTTACACTGCACCTCGATAGACTCATAATCTTTAACACTTTACACATTTGAAGAAGATCACACAGAAATACATTTCTAGCGTACTAGTAAGTTAATACTGGCATTCGTAAAAGGGAAAATCAAATAAAATTAAATTTATTAGACACATGAGAGTCTTTACAGTTCAGGTTTCATTTATGCACAAAATAATATCTTACCATTCGAACAATTTTAGAGATAGTAGAGTTGGAACCCGCTGAAGCAACTTCAATCCTTAATGGCCCATCCTAACAAAACATAACAAGATTATATGTGTTGGTTCACAGAAGGAAAAAAATAAAGCCTCTCATGAATTTACTTGAAAAACTATTAATGAAGAATTTCCTCTGCTGCAGCAAGTGGCAAAGACGCCAGCATTCAATATTTAGTTTCAAATAAATATTAAAGACTACTGATTACAGTCTCAAGGGTACCCAGTTCATAGTTCCAGCAGAAACAGTGAGGCCTTTCTCTTTGAGCACAGGAAGGGACTCTCCTGTGAGCATGGACTCATCCACAACACTTCTTCCAGCAAGCACTTTACCCTGCACAAGCATATATTGGTTTCAGATGAAGAAGCAAAACTGCACAATCATAATCAAGACGACTAATTTCCTTTTGCTTTGATATAAACCAGGAATTTTGGCCAACGCACTGGCGAGTTGGTGAAAGTCATATGGGCAGGAATATTCAGCTTACATCAACAGGAATTGTTTCTCCAGGAAGCACGACCACCGAATCACCTATCCGGATATCATCAGTTGGGACTTGAATACTAATAGCATCTGAAGGGAGTACTTCATTGCTGTCTGTCGAACTTATCACAAGGCGTGATTGCGTAGATATTAATGACTGTGAGTTGACAAAGAACTTACTATAAATACCAATATCAATCTCTGGGTGTGGTAGACTAAATGAGTATACAGAAAATGAAAGTAAAAGAAACTAACATACTAAGAGTTCATTCATATCACTGGACGCCTTGATCCTGGCTCTTTCTTCCAGAGAACGTCCGAGTAGCACAAAACCCAGAAGCATGACCTGCATAAAATATAAACAACAAAAACATGATTAATGAGTAATAAGTTCATTTGTAAAATAGTATCATAGAAAAGCTACATATGTTCATAATTCAAGTTTTTAACATTTATAAGACTCAAGTTTGATGATGGGTAAATTTATCCATTTGAAAAGCGGAACGATTTTCATGGAAATTAGAAGATGGATATGGCCATCATCATATAACCAGCACATCAACAGAAAAAGAAGAAGAAGAACGGTAGTAGGAAATTCACCGGCTCGTCAAAAAATGATGCATCCCATTCAAGGCCAGGATTGAGAGCTGAAACCTACAAATATATATATTTATGTTTTGGTAAGTCTAATAACAACAAACCACGAAAGAAAACTAATGAGTCATAAATCAAAATATCAACTCACTGCACTGATGGCAAATGCAGCAATGGATCCAAATCCAACAAGTGAGTTCATGTTTGGTGATCCCTTAGTAAAAGCTCGCAGTCCGTCAAACAGCAAGCCTACAAGTGAAATAACACTATCTCAGTTTGTGCAGCCCATATCACCTAATGCTAATCATTAACAAGAATCAAAACTGAAGTCAATATAGCCACACTAACCCCTTCCTGGTCCCAGCAAAGCCCCTACAGCCAGACCGCCCTTCACGTAAGAATTGTGAAGCACATCCCACACTGAGCCTAAAATTCAAAAATCTGTCAGCTTTTTCCAAATACATTGATCGACCAAAGGCAGAGGACCTCAATCTTTAACATATAACCTCTCGATCAACATTTAAATTTACCATGGGCAACATGAATTCCCAAGGAATGAAGAATATGCGAAGTGTGTGACCCACAGCAGAATGCCACCAAAGTCCAAGCTAGAACAACCCTATTCCGACTCTTCACCATCATCTCCTCCTTCTTCACCATCGTCTCCTTCCATTTCCTCACGTTCTCCCCAACTCCCAATCCCGACACTCGCCTCTTCGACGGGAATCCTACTCCAGTCAGCCTCTCCGCAAAACTCTCCACAACACTCTCCTCTACGGCAACCTCAGGCTTCAACTTAATCACCGCCGTCTCAGTCAACAAATTAACCACGACCGAGTCAACACGTTCATCCGCTGATAAAATCGATTTCACTCTCGACACGCAGCCTCCGCACATCATTCCGCTTACCTCCAGCAACACCGAAACCCCTCCCGCACTTCGCTCGGCCTCCTGCGTCTCCAAGCCTCCAACCGAAACGCCAAGTTCCAAAGCCTTAGAGCTAATCACACGAAGCTTAAGCCCAAAATCAACTCTCCGGCCAGAAACCACACCAATCCGCTCCGGAATCGCCGGAGAGATTCTCAATCGGCGAGACTCGTTGCTACACCGGATCCCTAAGTGCGGCGAAAACGAGTATCTCAGAAGCTCCGTCGTCATTGCGGCACCGAACTTGTTAAGACGACGACGACGCTGTCAGCGGTCGGGTAATCCGAAAGGAGATCCGATTTAACTCGGAGAAGATGTGCGGAAGGAAGTGAAGAGGAGAGAGTCCGTTCATTAAAACAGCCAATCCTAAGACGACACGTGTCTGGAGGCTATATCCAAAGCGCCGCCTGACTTGAGGTCAAAGTAAGCCGGCGCGTCTCCCTCAGCTAATTTTTTATTTATTTAAAAAATTGACTGGTCAAAGTCAATTGCGGCCGGACGAGAGGGGTCGATATGTAATTTCGAATGAGTTTACCGGATAAGATAATAACCCACGGCGACTCCACTGTCTCCAAATGGCGGCAATTTCGACGGCGCGAGTTAGCAGCGGCAATTTCGCAGCCTCATTTCTGACGAGTTCGTTTCGCCGGAGATCGGCGAAGCTTCCAGTGAGATGCGCGTCGGTTTCACCTCCGCATAAGGAATCTGGTCCGCAGTGGAGTCAGAGCAGGCGATCGGCGTTTGTCTCTCTGTTGGCTTTGAATTGCTTCACTGTGGTTTCAGGTGTGTTTTTTGCGGGGTTAGTTTTAGGGTTTTGAACCATCAGTTGTGTAATTGAAGTGTTGGTGAGTTTTGTTGAGATTAGATTTTGTGAGAATTGAGAATTAGTGTGTTTAGGGTTTCTGATCTGGAACAGCCGCCTGCGGTTTGCGATAACTTAATTAGACATAATACTACTAGGCGGAATGAAGCTGCCTTAAGAAGACATCTTTTTGAAATTAGCAGTTGTGCGCATTTGGCTGGCTTGAGTTCCTTTTCTGAATCCAAGAGTTCTTTTTTTTTGTTTGTTTCAGATGCTAATGCTGGAAGCATTTTCGCTAAGTATGTGAAAAGGTAAGCACTTTGTTTAGTAGTGGAATTTTCAGCTGTTATGAATTGTTAATGAGTGTTGAAGTGAGAAAACCAAATTTGGAGCGGATTGACGATGTGCGCTCAGAACTAGTATTAGTAGTAGCAACACAGAACAACGTCACACAGTAGGCCTGAATTAAGTTTTGTGTATTGTATCCAGGAAGAAACTTGACCCGCTTGAGGTCTATGTGCCAGCTGTTATATTGACCGAGCTGCAGATTAAAGATTTAGGTAACACTTTTTATTTTTGAATTTTTCTGATGGATTAATGTAACAGTTGATCGAAGAAATCTGTCTGGGATTCAATTTTAAGGTCCTCAGGGATGAATTTTACGTTGTGGGTTTTTTTTTTCTCTAAGTATACGCACAACATTTCTTCTTTCTTACTTAAAGTTGAAACCTGAAGTGTGTATATCATCCAACAATATTCTGCTGTAAATGACTCGAACTGCTTGTATTCATTTACCAGAGTCCAGATTACTTCTTGACATGTGTATTCTGTGGCCACAATGCAGAGAAAACATTGGATGACGGTCAAGTTCCATTTGACGCTTGCAGATCCTTGCTACGGTCGGGACCTGCAGCTTCTCTACGTGTAAATATCAGAGCAGTAAGATTAGTTCGCACTTAAGTTTGTGACGTTAAGCTAGTTTGTTTCTGTATAGCATCTAGTAAGTGTGCCCTCTTCTCTAGGTTGCACAATATGCATCAGACATTGGGAGTGGTAAAGAAGCTTCGGAGGATGTTGACAACTGTCTCAGGTAAGATATCCCACAATTGGACTTGCTCGTTTAAAACCAGCTTGATAGTCATCATCAAACAGCTTTAATCTGCTTCACTTGCATCAGGGCTTTAGAAGATCTAGATAACTTATTTCTTCGTGCTTCAAGGAAAGATCCAGGTGCTTCAATGCAGTCGATGAAAGCTAAGATTGGTCTTGCAGTTGTGGCGCTGGACAGGTATTGCCAACATGTAAATGTTGCATATCAAACAGCATGCTGACTTAATAGTTAATCCAGCCACAAAATATTACTGTATTTTGACCATGCTAATAATGTTCGTCTCAGCCTCCTGAAAACGGTGCCAAATGATGTGTTGGCAAAGGGGAAGGCTATAGCTGATGCTTACAGAACATCAGATGAAAGCCCAGAAGTAGAAACACCAGACAAGGAACTGAAGCAGCTGGAATCAATACTGTAGATAACTGTTTTATAACTTGCTACATAGTACATATAATTATACAGCAGAACTACAGAAGCATCTGCTTCATGTCCAGAGGCTCATCACACTAATTGCTCATCTATATGATTGGAGCACCTCATATATGTAAGATACATGAAACATAAAATTTTTGCGACTAGCATAAGTCAAACTCTCAAATCGTTGGCTTGTATCATCAACGACACATCTAATCTACAAACAAATATATGGTAACATATGCGGCAGTTATTCTCCAGCACTCTATATAGGAATCTTATGCGGACATTGTACTAGTGAAGATGCGCTTTAAACTGGGACATGCAGCCCTTAAGCTCCCCATACAGCTTGGTGGAACCTACAAAATATTTAAAGTCGGCTACATAAAGCTAGCCAAAATATGATCATACTTTAAGCTAAGAAATAAACTCCCAATTCCCAAAGGTATATACTTGGTACCCACCTTTGGACAGAAACGGACATCAAGGGTTTCCAGCAAGTGACATTGTGAAATCGACTCCTCCAAGGCAGCTCCATCAATGTTGCAAGACTGAGCAAATCAACGAAGTCTATCAATTATTAATTTATTCATTAATCATAAAGCACTAAAATGAAAACTCTTAGTTCATGAGAATGGTCTGAGTATCAAAATTACCAGGAGAAAGAGACTAGTGAGCTTTGGGCATTGAAGCTTCAAGATTTCTAAGGAGCTGCAATTGCTGACATAGGTCATAAATATTAGTACACCAAATCTTTAAGCAGTCGAACTGTTAAAAAGTTGCTGAATTATTTGTACAGTACCTCAGGTTCAAATTGCAGAGATTTGAACAGGTAAGATCTACTTCTTTCAAGTTCGCCGATAAAGAAAGATTCAGGGCAGACAAAGAAGAACACTGAGCAGCAGGTGGGATGTGAACCTTTTGGATATTCTGACAGCCAACACAGTTTAAATTTTCCAACAAACGGAGGGCCGGTTCTGTTGGTCCACAAAAGGAAAGTTCTATCGAGCCACGACTGTCCCTAAACTGAGAAAGTTGTTCAGGGAAACAGCCCCAGTCTAGATCATGCATATTAATGCATCCATTGAGGCTGACATGAGTTAGATGAGTGCAATAGGCAAGAAGTTCTTCTATTGCTTTCTGACAAAGGGTCCCGTACGACAAATCGAGCTGTCTAAGAGCTGGCAGGACACCTTCCATGTAAAGTGGCTCCAATGACGTGTCAGCAAGGTACTTGCATGCTTGCAACTTTAAAACCTAAGTGAGACAGGCAACATCCCTTAGCTAAAGTTTATGTAAAATTTTAGAAAATGATGTTCAATTTAAAATGGAAAGAAAAAAAAAGGTTTCCCATTCAAAGAAGAGCATTGGCTACCCTCAGTTGCCGACAAGCCTTGTAGACTGGTTCCAGATTCACCAAAAAGGTGTATGATAAATCAAGATATGTTAAATTTTGAAGCCGGTGCAAAGAGAGCAGCCCTTCCGAACCAACAGAAGGACATGACATCAGTATAAGGGAGGAAATTAGCGGAGATGCAGATGTAGTCGCAGACAAGCATTCATCGGTGAGTTGGCTGGAAAAAAACAAGCAGTATGAAATACAGCAATTTATGCTTTAACGAGATCCATCAAATTTGTGCACAAGGGATGACTAACCCGCAAAATGAAGCATCAAGTGAAATTAACATGGGGCAGTTAATGAATGCTTCAGACAACACCCCACATCCTTTTAACTCAAGTGAAACCATATGCGGTGCAACC
Organism: Echeveria elegans; assembly: GCA_035048345.1. Lineage (NCBI taxonomy): Eukaryota > Viridiplantae > Streptophyta > Magnoliopsida > Saxifragales > Crassulaceae > Echeveria > Echeveria elegans. The sequence goes on from JAWWMW010099748.1 coordinate 10,741, forward strand.
ACATGAAGTTTGACCAGCTTCGGACATATTCCTAAATTTAGAGATTGAATACCGACCTACAAAGAAAGAAATAGGATCAAAAACAGTGATTCACTGAAACGTGCCTCTTGCAAACGCAAAAGGAAGGTGAAGGACACTTTGTCGTTTTCGATGTTAAATTACACCAATCATCTTACTTTGTTACTTACCGAAGAAAATGACGCACATTCAAGGTGGTCACAACCATCCAGACAAACCAACTCAAGATGAGGGCACTGAAGTTCAAGTGAGGTCATACCCCGGCAGCTGGCCAGGGAAAGACTCACTAATGATGAACTGGAGAGCACCATTGATCTCAAGCTCTGATCATGTCAAACATTTATATCGTCAGTTCTTCAAGAAAGATAATTCAATTTTAGAAAATATAGAAAACCACTAGAAAACCACACATGACTAGCAAAAAAATTAAAAAAGTGGAAACAGTACAGCAGTGAAGGGGTCAGGTAAATAGTGTAGGAATTTAGCAAAATTCACTTGCCTCACAATCATCAAGAATCAACGACTTCAACATTGGGCATCCACCACCATCGCTAAAGACCTCGCATATGGTATCTCTTAGAGATTCACAGTCCGTGAGGTCTACTTCTTGAAGTGATGGGCATTGCAACACCAGTGTCGACAAGCTTTCCTGCTTTTGCAGAACCAGTTTCTGAGTAAAAGAGGAGGCATCAGTACATATGGGTACTAATGCGGCATTTAGTCATTTCAATACAAGATGCATACCTGCAGTGAATTTGACACAATGCTTATGCGCTGCATTGCCGCACAGTTTGAAACTGTAATCGATGACAACTTTACACATCGCAAATTTAGATCAACGAATCTGCAAAGAAATTAAATACACAAAAATAATAATGTCAATTAGTATTTAATCCATTATATTATATCGTTGACTGAAGCTTCTAAATCAAAAATTTACCACTGAAAATGTCAAAAACTTATGAAACCTACATTTCTCAGTCCAAAATGATGTTTCTAGAATACATACTTGCGGCAGTAGAGCAGCTTCAGCGTCGTCAATCGCGAGAGCTCCAATGATATGGTGGTTAACAAGCTGCAGTTCTTGATCTCCAAAACCTATCCCAAACATGGGAGGACAAGGAGGAATATATACGGGACTTTTGCTAGCAAGTGTAACGCAAAGATTACATGTGCCAAAGTCAAGAAGTGAACTAACCTCTAACATATGGCTACTGGCAATGGCAGACATTGAAGCTGAATTAATACTCTCGCAACTGTCGAGCTTTAGGACCGTCAACGTACTGAACCTCACAGACTAACGAAAAACTTCAGCTAACGAAAATTGACAAAAAAATATACAACTAAAATCAGATGAAACAGAAAGGAGATACCACGAACCTCAAAAGTGATGTTGGGGCAGTATGAAGCATCCAGAGTGCGTAAAATGGGACAAGATTCAGCTATGTCGCGTAGAGTGTCGTCCCCCACAGATGAACAGTTAGATAAGTCCAAGAATTCGAGTAAAGGACAAGTCGTTACTGCAAGACGAATGGCATGATCTGAAAGCTTATGGCATGATCCCAAATCAAGATCACGTAGAAGAGGACAGTTGAGCGCAGCATGGCCCATATTGCTGCGCTTCAAAGACAGGGTCTTAAGTTGTGGGCATCTGTCAGAGAATCCACTGGTTAGCAACAGAGACGAAGCACAAATCACAGAGGTTTAGAATTATACAAATAAAAGTTCGCAAAGATGACACAAACCTGAAAGCAATGCGTAGGACTCGACATTTAGTGACTTGTACATGTCTCAAGTGGTCATGGAATAAAGATATCTCCTGAATACCATTTCCGATTATGGCATCATGAATTGTTAAGCTCCTCAACATCAAACAATCAGTCATCGCTTGAAAGAAGGGTTCCCCCAACTGACCTTTACCCACCGTTAAGACCTCGAGATTTCTGTGGATAGTAAGTATAGCATAATCAACTTAGCAAAACTCACTCAACAATGCTACAAAAGAGTGAACTTGCATGCCACCAACCTGAGAGAAGATACCGCATTCATGGCAAGTACATGAACTGACGGAGTACCAAGGATATTCATTTCAGTGGCATTTGGATATCGGCGGCACATACCCTCAACTGGAAAAGAGCAGACAAAATATCATGTACAATTAGTTCCCTGACAAAACATGAAAAAATCGTCCGACAGTTATGTATTTTAACAGGAACTTCTTTTTCTTTTAATAGATCTAGTCAGCCGCTAAATATTTACTCACAATGCTGAGGGGATATGCGCTTGTTCTCAAAATCCAAGCATCTCCAGAAGTCTTCATGTGTGCTAGCTGCTCGCCATTGCTTACAAACCAAAGCAGACCGGCAAAGATGGGTATGATCCAAAAAGGAAAAGACCTGCATAGAAATGATACAAATGATTGCCATATGTCAACACAAACAATACATAGCTGATCATCTAGCACAATTAACTTAAAAATTGCATACCATGTGCAACAAGTCATCCGTTAAATCCATTCTATGCTCATATTCTTCAACTCTGGCAGAAGTAATGCCGTTCGCATCTCCATCCTCATGACCATAAGGAACAGCTGCATCGAAGTTGCCCTCCTGAACCATAGAGGCTTGAAAATTTGTTCCGTTCCAGTGTAAGATTTGATTAGCATTTGATACTACCGCGCGTCCAAAAGGACCAACTCTAGACAAGCCCAAAACATAAATTATCATTGAGACACGCTAGAAACATATGCTCAATCATACAAAGTTCAAATTGAAAAACAAAATTCAAACTTCAACCACAAATAGCACAAACAAAAAGAATATCAACTCACTGAACATCATTCGAAGCTTTTGCACGCTTAATTCTCAATTCTTGTTCCTCAGCAGTCTCCCTTTCCGCAACCCTAGAAGAACAGTCAACCAAAAACTGCAACTTTCCAAGACTAACACCGCCAGCTGCCGAACCACTACTACTACCACCACATTCATCAACGACATTCAAAAACTGCCCACCGCGAATTGGCTCAAAAGGTCTTGCATTTTCACCAATTCCCAACGAAAGCCCCAATTCTAGACCTTGCCCAGAATTTCCCTCGCCGCCCCCGCCACCACTCATATCAAAATCTACCTTCTCTCTTCCTTATCAACAAATTTACATAAAACATCAACTCCTTATCCACCCGCCACTACATCCAATTCACAAAACCCTACCGTAACCCTACCGATCCACCTCCTTTCATCCAATTCCACAATCCACGTGCTCAATTGAACCCTAAAAAACCCAATTCCCTCACCGCCGATCAAATCCGAAACCTTCACAACCCTCAATTCGGAACCCTAATCCAACAAAATCCTAAATTTCCCTTTAACTAGTGACAAACGAGTGAGCAAAAATTCACAAACGGATCGGATCTGGTAGGATCTAATCTATTCAAACACATCCGCAGTTGGGTAAAAACATGCACAGAATGACACACACAGAGAGATTGAAGCTTTCTACTTCTTCTGGTTTTTGATTCTGTGCATCTCTTTTGATACGTACTTACTTCATCACATCGTTCAATGTCTTCCTTCCTTCTCCGCTTACGCGGTCCAATCCGATGAATCCAGTCGTCCGTGCTTCCGATTCCTCGCCACGTGTACGACCACGATCACTTCCCTTCCGTCATCACCGTTTCGTTTTTTTTTTCCTTCTATTTTTACCACACGTCACTTTTATCTTATCCCGTGAAGTCAGCGTGAGGCTGAAGCCTTTGCCTGCCGGCCCAACAACTCATCAGTATGTTCTGCCCAACGGCTCGTTATTAAAGTGGGCCAGTAGTGAGACAGCTGGCCCAGTTTGATATATCCAAAAATAGAAGCTTATTGGAAAACAGTAATTAAGAACATAAATATATAATAAAATATTTAAAATAGTAAATCACATATATATAAGTGATAAAAATAAAAATAAGTTTAAATTAGAATAAATAAAAATAAAAAAATAAAAATAAAAATAAACATAAACTGAAATAAGTAAAAATAATAATAAATAAAATCGAAATAAGATAAAATAGGGATATGACAAAAAAAATGAAAATACTTATTTAAATTCATTTCGCACGACATCAAAAATTGATTGATCGAATCTTATTCTTATTTGATCGATTCAATTGCTTATCCGGAACGACACGAGGTACACTAATTGTAGAACGACGTTCATATGCACTGCCAGTCGCCGGACGTGACGTCGGGGAGCGCCAAGGAACGTCGGAAGGAGAAGAAAATTGAGAAAGACGGAATTACATTTCTCAGTGTTTTTACAGGTATTTATACACTGTTCATTTCTGGGTAATCATGTACCCAGTCCTTCAAGTAATGATAATTACAAAATGACCCTAAAAACATTTTAACCTATTTACATTACAGGTCAACGTTTGGTCAATCAGGCTCGATTTGAAATTGAGATGAGTGGCGGGCGGAGCTGCTGACGGAATTGATGGTGGAATCGTGTTGTTCAACACCCCCCCGCAAACTCGACGTGTGGAGGAAGTTGCCACATCCGAGTTTGAGACATAAACGGGACAACGTTGAACCATCCAAAGGCTTTGTCAGAAGATCGGAGAGCTGATTTTCGGAGGAGATTGATTGCGGAGTAATTGAGCCATCAGCAATGTACTGCCGTATCAGGTGACAATCCAATTCCACGTGTTTTGTCCGTTCGTGTAGAATAGGGTTTTTGGCTAAGTGAATGGCAGACTTGTTATCACAAAAAAGGGGTATAGGTTTAGGAACCTGAATGTTGAGATCTTGAAGAAGTCTGGATATCCATATGATTTCACAAGATGTTTGAGCCATTGCTCGGTATTCAGCCTCTGTTGATGATCGTGAAATGACCAATTGTTTCTTTGATTTCCAGGAGATTAAGGATTGGCCAAGGAGGATGGAGAAACCAGTGACTGACCTTCGTGTTAAGGGGCATGAACCCCAATCAGAATCACAGAAAGCAGATAATTGGAGGCTGGATGAGCGAGGAAGCAATATCCCTTGTGCTGGAGTACCTTTCAGGTATCGTAGAACTTTCAGTGCTGCCATATAATGTTCTTCTTTAGGAGCTGATAGGAATTGGCTAAGTGTGTTGACTGCAAAAGTAATATCTGGTCGTGTTGTTGTCAAATAAAGTAGACGTCCAATGAGTCTTCTGTAAGAGCTAGGATTAAAGATGTCAGGAGAGGTTGTTATAGCCAACTTTTGTTTTGATTCCATAGGAGAACTTGATGGTTTGCAACCGAGTAATCCTGCTTCAGAAATGAGTTCCAGAGCATACTTTCGTTGGTTGATAAAAATTCCTGTAGGAGAATGAGCCACTTCCAAACCAAGAAAGAATTGTAGCTTTCCTAAGTCCTTAATCTGAAACTGAGAGTGGATGAACTGTTTCACCTCAGTGACAAGAGTAGGAGATGTACCAGTTAGAATAACATCATCTACATAGACCAATAGGATCAAGAAGTCAGGGCCTCTTGTCAAAGTGAAAAGAGAATGGTCATTAAGACTTGAGATGAATCCAAAAGCTATAAAAGCTTCACTGAACTTGGAAAACCATTGTCTTGAAGCCTGCTTTAAACCATATAGACTCTTTGTCAATTTGCAAACAAACCCTTTTGACTTTTCCTTTGTATAAAACCCAGTAGGAAGCTTCATATAAACTTCTTCAATTAAATCTCCATGTAGGAAGGCATTGTTCACATCGAGTTGATAAATTGGCCACTGTTTGATTGAAGCAATGGCCAAAACTAATCTGACAGTAGGCATCTTTATAACGGGAGCAAAAGTTTCTTGAAAATCCAGTCCTTTTTGTTGATTGTAGCCCTTTGCCACCAATCGAGCTTTGTATCGCTCAATAGATCCATCTGCTTTCCTTTTGATTTTGTACACCCATTTGCTGCCAATTGCGGACTTTCCTTGGGGAAGTGTAGTGAGTTCCCAAGTGTCATTATTTTCAAGGGCTGTGATTTCTGATTGCATGGCCTTCATCCATTCATCAGTCTTATTTGCCTCAGTGAAAGAATGAGGCTCATTGTCTTGCATGATTTGGCAACAATAATGTTGATAACTAGGAGCACATTGACTATAATTCACATAAGCTGAGATAGGATAAGGAGTGGAAGTAGACGCAGAGGCGCAGATGTAATCGTTAAGATATCTAGGAGCTTTATGGGACCTATCTGACTTTCTCAGTGGGAGAGAGTCAGAGATTGGTGACATAGAGTCAGAAACAGTGGGTTCCTGAACAGAAGGTATTGAAGGGGACTGTTGATCATGAGCAGTGGGCTCACTATCTGGATTTGATGAAGATTGAGTAGAAACAGTGGGTTCATACTCAGGATGACCAAGGACAGTAGGTTCTTGGTCTGGGCTTTGTGATTGTAGGGCAGAAGTAGATGTATGTATTGTAGGAATTATAGGATCAGGAGGAAGAAATTCAGACTTAGTATCAAAATGATTACTAAGACTGGTATTTTGAGTAGAATTAGAATAAGGAAAGATCGTCTCATGAAAGATGATGTCTCTGGAAACAATGTAGGAATGAGAAGCAATGTGAAATACTCTGTATGCCTTTTGGGCATTAGGATATCCCAAGAATATGCAGGGTAATGCTCGGGGATCTAGTTTCTTCTTGTCAGGAGAATTATTTGAAATGTAGCAGAGGCAGCCAAATACTTTCAAAAAATTATAATCTGGAATTTGTTGAAAGAGTACCTCATGGGGACATTTTCCATGCAGGATGGGAGAAGGCAGCCTGTTGATGATGAAAGCTGCTGTTGAGACAGCATCGCCCCAAAAGAAAGCAGGTACCTTTGATTGAAAGGTCAGTGCTCTAGTCACCTCTAGTAAATGTTTGTGTTTCCGTTCAACCAGTCCATTTTGTTGTGGGGTGTATACACAGCTTTTCTGATGGATGCAACCTTTAGAAGCCAAAAATTGTTGTATTGTACCACTTAGGAACTCCATGCCATTGTCTGATCTCATGACTTTTATCTTTTTGTCAAACTGAGTCTCTACCATACTGAAAAATTCTAATATGTGAGAAGAAACTTCAGCTTTGGTCTTCATCAGCTTTAACCAAGTGAACCTTGAAAAATCATCAACAATAGTTAAGAAATACTTAGACCCTGTCACTGTAGGAACATTGAAGGGACCCCATATGTCAACATGAATGATGTCAAAAACAGCCTTAGTGCAAGAGGAACTGGTAGGAAAAGGAAGTCTCTGTTGTCTTGCTTGAGGGCAAATGTCACAGTGGCAAGTAGTTTTACATGATACTGGAAACATTGTACTTAGTTTTGAGTAAGGTACATGACCCAATCTGTGATGCCAAAGTACAAGGTCATTAGAAGACTTTATTGAGAGTAAGACAGTGCTAGAAGGCTTCTTGTCCCGTAGAAAGTAAAGGCCATTCCTAGGTTCCCCAATCCATAGTGAAGTCTTGCTCCTTATATCCTGAAGATAGCATCCCTCATAAGTGAATAAAAACTGGAAAGACTGACCAAAATCTTTAATGAGGGTAGAAGTACTGAGTAGATTGAATCTCATATCAGGAATGAGCAGAACATTATAGAGAGTAATGGACTTAGTAATATCGCATTGGCCTGAATAAACCACATGAACTTGTTGACCATTGGGGAGAGAGACTGTAAAAGGATCAGCAAGCTTCCTAATGTTGTACAAAATATTCTGATTTGGAGTAATATGATGTGTAGCTCCTGAATCTATTATCCAATCAGTAGGACAGATCTTATTAGAAGCAGAGCAAGCAATACCTGTTGCTGCAATACCAGGTTCAGGGTCTTTTACTTTTAGCATAGCTACAAGTTTTGTGAATTGATCATGACTGATGCCAATGTTCTGTAAATCCACAGAGTCGTTAGTGGAAGGATCACATGTTACATTGTGAACTGACCTAGAATTTCTCTGATCAGAAGTAGAAGCCTTGGATTGCTTGTAACCAGGAGGATATCCAACCAGCTTGTAATAGGTATCTTTGGTATGTCCCAGAAGATTGCAATGAGTACACACTGGTCTTTTCTTGGGTTGCTGTTTAGACTGAGTTTTCCCATTATTATCGTTGGCAGAGTACATGGCAGAAGCATCAATGGATGGATTAACAACTCTGGTAGACTCATCTTTAACAACCATGGCATAAGCTTGGCTGAGATTAGCCATAGGTTTCATGACCAGAATTTGAGACCGAACTTGAGCGTAAGTATCATTTAAACCCATCAAAAACTTAATGAGTTTGTCCATATTCCTCTTGGTAGTCATGAAAGTGGTTGACTTACATTGGATTCCTAGATGACATAGATCTCCTGTAGTGCAAGATTCTTCAAGACCCCATAGTTTCAGTAGTTTGTCATGATATTTAGCAACAGATAACTCTCCCTGACTGAGTTCTGATTTGTTGTTGAATCTGATACAGTCTTGGCTCATTTGTAGTGGAATATTTCTCAATCAAAGTGTTCCATGCTTCAATAGCATCCTTACAGTGCATTAATGCTTCGGCTATGTCAGGTACAACAGAATTGCAAATCCATTTGAAGACAAAGCTGTTGCAACACTCCCAGTCTTCAAATTTGGGATCATCTTCAGCAGGTTTGGGACACAGACCTCTGATGAATTGCATCTTATGCTTACACGCAAAACTCATTTCCATAGATTTCTTCCAAGTAGAGAAGTTGGATTCATCACTGAGTAAAGTAGTGACAAGAGAAACGTTACTTGATTCATTGTAGGCAATGAACAGCGGATCGCGATGAGTTGCGGATACTGGGATCGCCTGCTCAACAGGACCAGTCGAAGCGGCTCCAGGCACAAACTCAGGATGAAGGTTCGCCATCAAGAATCCAAGAAACGATCGGATTGAAGATCAGATTTCGTTAGTAAAAAACACAACTTGAAGCGATCAAAAATTCATCTGATACCATGTAGAACGGCATTCATGTGCGCTGCCAATCGCCGGATGTGACAACCGGAAACACCAAGGAACGCCGGAAGAAGAAGAAAAGGGAGAAAGACGAAAATTGTATTTCTCAGGTATTTTCCAGGTATTTATACATTGTGCATTCTGGGTAATTACGTACCAAGTCCTTCAAGTAATAATAATTACAAAACGACTCTAAATCATTTTAACCTATTTACATTACAAGTCAACGATGGTCAATCAGGCTCGATTTCAAATTGAGATGGGCGGCGGGCGCATATGATGGCGGAGCTGCTGGCGGAGCTGCTGCTGGAAGCGTGATGTTCAACACCTCTCGCATCCTTGCAAGCTCGTCAAACCATTGTTGATATTGAGATTCGACAGCATCAAGCTCAATTTGTAGTTTCACATCTGCATTTTTCTCAGTTAAGTATTGTGAGTGGCAGCTGCCTCTTGTCATAATATTAGAGGCCCCAGTAAAGGCCAGCATAAGGTAGTTGTGGGATTTCCTGAAATCCATTGATTACACCACTAGCTTTCGGGGTTGCAACACTTTCTTGTGAGTTCGTTTCAGTGTTCGCCAAAGTTGGAGATAGAACTTGGTCTATTTCTGACATATGAGAACCCGAGCTATTACTAGCACAAACTTGTTGTTGTTGGAATGTAATGATCATGTCGACTTTTGGGTTCATTTTCTGCTCAACAACTACATTGGCAGGCATTACGCTGCTCAGTACTGATTCCCATGGAAACACAGCTGAATTTTGTCACTGCCGAGAACTGGTAAAAAATGCCATTCAGAGTCCCTCCACATGAAGAAGACGGCATCCATCCGTGCAATATCTTCATAATCAAGAAGTCAATGAACTCGGCGATAATCGAAACATCTTGATCATCTGATTCCAGTTGTTCAACCATTTCAGCAACAACAGAGAGAGCAGTTTCGCTGTCAAGGTAAAATAGAAAATGTATGTTTCTCACCCGACCTGCATAGGTGAATTAGTCATAACTCATAAAACCGGTGAATAAATTAAGAATATTACATGACACTCATGATTTTTTATTTTATTAATTAATCAATTATCATATTTATCTACTACAATAATAGAATTCAATCCACAACACACAAACACCCATGGAAAAATTTCATCTCTAAAGTCTTAATTTTCGTCGCTAAAAATCATATGATAATAAAACAAATAAGGATAAAGACAAAACAAAACAAAACTTCATTTGACAAAAATGGCCCACCCCATACTTTTATTTACACCACACGCCATCCACACGTATTTGTTCCTATTATTTCTTATTTGGCCATATTTGTCCGTATTTATTTGTATATGACTTTATTTAAATGTATGTGATCGTATATTTGACAAGTTTTAATTGTATTATCTGGGTTTCTGCCTT
>JAWWMW010099768.1:0-11035 GCA_035048345.1 Echeveria elegans
CCTAACAAAACCATAAAATCATTGTAAAATTATCAACCCTAACAAAATCACAATAATTTTTCAATAATCTTTCCTAACATAATCACAAAATCATGCAATTAAAAAATCACAAAATCAATTTAAACCCTAATCCTAAATCACAAAATCAATTTAAATCAATTTATAACTTAAATCACAAATCATGGTACTCACCAGTCGCGGCCGCTCCGTCATCGTTCGCCCTCGCCAGTCGCTCGCCTCGACGCCCCCCGCTGCAGCTGCCCTCGGCCCTCGCTCAGTCGTTCTGCTCGTCGCTCGTCCAAAATTGCGAACACTCTTTTTTTTAAAAAACATAACGCACAAAACGACGTCGTTTTATGCATTATATTTTTTAAAAAGAGGAGCTTTCGTCCGGAGACGAAGCTCGATTCCGAACGTCGGGGCGGGAGCAGGGGCAGGTTCAGCGGCGGCGGGGCCGGGCTACTCCATATGCTGGGTGTTCTCCGGTCACTGTGGGGTCGACCGACTCCATCCGACCCACCGGCTCCGTCACTGTGAATGCATATTGACTGTTGTTCGATGTAAGAATAATTTTAAAAAATGTACGAGATTTTGAACATATGTTTTGCGATCTTGAAGCGGAAGAACATGGACATGCACATAAGTTACCAACCAAATCGTTACCATAACATAATCTCATTTAGGTCGTTCAGGTCTCGAAAAAAGCAAATTTAAAATTTGTAGCTTCACGCTTCAGCTATGACAGCAGCCAGCGGTGCCTCCAACCTCTCGCCGGATCTTCTCGCTCTCCTTTCCACCATCACTACCCACACCTCAACTTTCCTCGCTCGAAACGACCTCAATCTCCTCCCATCCCAAACCCTAACCCTCGAATCACTCATCGCCTCCACTTCCCGATCCCTCTCCATCCTCGCCTCCTCTGCCCCAGTCACCATCCATCCGCCACCCAACGATTGCTGGTTCCATCGCTTACTCATCGACTCCACCACCGATGACGCCCGCTGGACTGACTGCTTCCGCATGTCGAAGCGATCCTTCAATATCCTCCTCGATCTGCTCACTCCTTCCATTCACTCCTCGTTTCACTCTCTGCCGCCTAATTATATCCTCGCTGCCGCCATTTACCGGCTGGCGCACGGAGCTGATTATAAAAACGTTGGGGGGAGATTCGCCATGGACGCCGAAGAGGCTTGTAGAGCATTCTTTGTTGTGTGCAAATCTGTGCATGTGAAATTGGGGAAACTTTTTGAGCTTCAGACTGATATGAAGAGGATTGCGTTGGGATTTGTGTGGATGGGTTTGCCCAATTGTTGTGGAGTGTTGGGGATGGAGAAGTTTGTGGTTGGCGGCAAGCTGTTTGGAGATAATGGGGGTGTGATGCTTCAGGCCGTGGTGGATTCTGAAGGGAGGTTTGTGGATGTGTCTGCTGGCTGGCCGAGTGGTATGGAGTTTGGCACTGTTTTGAGGCAGACTAAGCTTTATGTTTCGGTGGAGGAGTGTGGGTTGTTAGATGGCGGATATTGCGTGCTGAGTGATGGCATTTCGGTTTCTCAGTATTTACTAGGTGATTCTGGCTTCCCTTTGTTGCCCTGGCTGTTGACGCCTTATGTTAGAAATAATGAGGAAGATAGTTTTAGCTTGAAAGAGAAGGCTTTTAATGCTGCTCATGCTAGAGGAATAGATTTGGTTAGAACAGCGTTTGCACAGGTTAAAGGGAGGTGGAGGCTCCTGGCCAGGCAATGGAAGGAGGAGAATGTTGAGTTTCTACCTTTCGTGATCTTAACAGGGTGTTTACTGCATAATTTCTTGATCAAGTGTAATGAGTATTTTCCAGATGAGGAAAATGTGGAGCATTTGGCTAAGGAGGATGTTGTTTCTGAAGGCGAGGAGGTTGAGAGTGCCCACAGGATCAGGGATACACTTGCTTCTCATTTTAGCCTGGTGAGCATGAGAACATGACGGATTCATGTTAGTAGACTTTGAACTGATACTAATTAAATTGTTTCTATGAGTAGCAAGTCAGTATTTGTACGAACCTGATTATCAGTAATGTAATGCCGTGTTAACGACAAAGATTATCCTTCTTTATGCATGTTACATAAGTTTAGGACAGTAAGATATGAACAAGACTATACATTAAACATTTTCTGACTTTTGGAGTTATTGTGAATTGTGATGCAATCGGTGTGGCTTGATAATGAGTTTGCTAGTTCTGTTTTTGTAGCTTATGTATTTTGATCTGCTGTATTGGCAGCATTTATATGCCATCAGTGGTAAATTCTAACTATAGAAAACCTGCAGCCACTTGAAACTTAATTAGTTTTCATCATAAAATTCTTATTAGTCTATCAACCAAACAACGTAAGAACAAATAAGCTGTCACCGTAGCTCATGATCAACGCTCCCTCGCTGGTAAATCCAACTGGCTCACGCTCAAGCGCATTCCCCTTCTCCTGTTTCCTCACTGCAGTCATCCTTCCAGTGGAGGAGATACATCCGAGATCCTATCACCCATATAAAGACACCCCCTATAAACACACAATTTTCACCAACTCTTGGTTACAAATATCCGGTCGACAAACTTCCTCCAGCGGTGACAGCAATGTGAGGCTTAGCTTCTGGCCAGATAAAGAGGTTAGGCACGACAGCTGCTGGTCTCCTCCAAACTCCACCACCAGAATTCAGAGAGGTAATACTAACTCCGCAACTTACATTCCTACTTGCAGAGGCATAGCCACAGACCACAACCATCGTATAGTAGCATCATAACCAAACCCAACAAAATAAACTGAGGTTGATCCGGCAGGCCATGAGACCATCCTGTGGCGATTAGTACACGGATTCCATAATGCAATGTCAGTGACGCCATTGGCACGCTTATAGAGTATGAGGAGTATTGAGTAGATGACGTCCTCCATGAAGCGTCCATTATAATTTACTAGTATTAACTATTAAGTGCACAATTTCTAACTGTGCATTTTTATTTTAAATTTTAAGGTGTCCTATTAGAATATTAGAATAATTATAAATTTTAATCGTAAAATAATTTTATTATAAAATTTGAGTCGATAAAAAAGATAAAAAATAGAATTGAGAGATAAATGAGAAATAATGATATAGTTTATTAATAAAGAGATTAATTTTTTAAATTTTTTTTTGAGGAGTAACCGTCAAAAGGCACTCCCCAATTACAAATAGAGTTGATCTGTTGGTACTAGGGTTTTATTCGCCACGAACGAAATGACTCCAACTGCAGCTTATAAAGACTAGAGGGTAAAATATCCTTAGGCTATGATCTTTGGGAAGTTTATAAAGACTTTCAACTCCATAACACCACCACCACCATAGTGGGTAAAATATCTTGAATTGGAGTAGTTTCTATCGTCTCATTCGCATTATGAATAACTAAATATGTATTTATGTCTTTAGGTTTTGGGGTTTGTTGCATTGGATCGTAGCTAGGTTTGCAATTTGCATTACGAATAAACTAACTCTTGCATGATTAAAAGCAAACTATTTGCACCAAACTCTATCTTCCAAAGAATCTAATGTGAAAAATTCAGTTGTCATGAAGTTTCTAATTTCAGTCTTTTGGATCACACAAATTGAAGGCTAATGTCGCTGATATAAGGTAGGGAGGGAGTTCGACTTGATTAAGCTGTTAGCAGAAGACATTTATTCAAGGCTAGAGTGGAAAAAGGGGAGTGATGTCCCCCCATTGAGGCATTTGATCTGATCATGACCTTGTTCCTGGAGCACGAGTAGTAAGTAATTCTTTAAAGCCTCGTTTGGTTGTGGGTGTGGGAAAAAAAGGGAATTTTTTTCATGAAAAAAATTGTAAGTAAAATTTGATCTCATTTTACTTATTTTTTTCCTTATTTTTTTCCCTACAACATGTTCATTTTCAGTTCCGTTGATTGCTCATTCAATTCCACGTACCCTAACTACACCTTTTAACAACAAAACATAAATGTCACACTGCAGTAGCAGCAGCGTTGAATAACATAGAAAAATACGACAATAGGGTAATAAGGAACATCATCATAGAGTTGATTATTGAAAGCAAAATCAAACACAGTCAGTTTGTTCTTAATAGTAGCTTACAGCCTCCCAAAACTTTATTACAACATGATATGTCTGCCTTCATGCTCTATTTCACTCTCTCCACATTGGTTCAACTCTCCTTCAGAAAGACTATTAATGATCGTTGGTTTGGGGCAAGCGGAAGGAACCATCGGCATACAGCATATCATACACAGGTTTGATTCTTATTGATAAGATAATGCTAGCGATGGTACCTAGTACGCACACACATGCTAAGATGACGAACGTCAGCATGAAGCAATTTCGACCGATGCAGGCAGCGCTTGAAGCTGCAAATAGGTTGTTGAGGACATGCTGCTGTTTGTTCACTTCCTCATCATAGATATAGCCAGCTAGAAGGCCGGAGAAGAGAAATGCGCCGATTGGGTTCCCTAGGGAGATGAAGTTGAAGAACAGCCCAAAGTTCTGAAGGCCGAAGAGTTCTGAGACTGTCGGGATCATGACAGAGAATTGGACGCCGTAGCAAATGCCTAGCAGTGCTGTTGCTAAGTAGAGTGTGCCATCCAATGCGAATGCAAGTAGGAGATAGATGAAGATCATGATGATCTGGGTCAAAGTCATACCCAGTGTCCGAGGGACTTTTTTTGTCCTGCAACCACAATTGATTGTAAAACACTGATCCCTTAAAACCAGATACACGTAATCGCACTGCAGTGCGTAGCTGAATTAAGTTTAATCTGACCAACAAAATAAAACTATACAAAAAACATTATTGACAGAAATGCTAACCTGACAAAGTGTTCTGACACAACACCGCCTCCAAGACGACCAACAAAATTGCAAAAACTGAAGATGCTCAATAAGGTTGTGGTATCTAGCACGCCTTGCGCTATTCCTATCTGAGCGAGATTATTGAGAACTGTCACTCCAGAGCCAACACCCACAAAGTAGACGAAGAAGAGAAGCCAGAAATCAGCCTTACACAATGCTTCGGCGAATGTGAAATCCTCTCCTCTTCGTGGCTTTCTTTTCTTCTTCATTGCCGCGCCCTCTCCTACGGCAAGCAACATGTTAACATCTGACATATCATAAGGCTCACGGAAGCTTCCAAGGCTTGCAGTGGACACAGAAGGCGTAAGCAGTGGCTCAGTATTATCATCATCTTCATCAGCTAAATGTCGTCTAAGTTGCTCTGAAGAATCACTTGTTGTGATACCCTTGTGATGGGCAGTGGAAATATTGACAGGGTAAAATGTCATCTTTATGGGTATAGCCAGTGGAGCCATCAGTAAGAAAACCATGAGGCTTAGATAAACAATTGAGGTCACATTTCCACCTTTGGAAGACAATGTATCATCCAAGACAGTGGTTATCAGAAGGTAAATGCCAAGAACCACACTGGCAGCTTGTGTGAAGACAAAATTACCATGTGCCGCGGCGCTCTCTTCAGTATATGGAACACACGCCTTAATGAAGTACATCATCAGCAAGCACAGGATAGGAACACCAGTTGCAAGAAACAGCAAAAGATTAGCCGAAGAATGATGAAGCACTGTGCTGTAAACTTCAGTGAAGACAGCTGCACTCAGACCACCATATCCTTTCAAAATACCAGCCACGGTGCCACGACTAAGCGGAAAGTTCCTCATGTTGGTTACAAGCACCGCTGTGCTGAACCAAGCGCTGCTATTAGTCGCAACACAAAGCGCAGCCCATAACTATCATCCAAAACAAAAGAACATCACATACTTGTTAGTACAAATCAAAAGGGTAACTTTTTTGCATAACATGTTCAAAGAAATAGTGTCTGCGCTCCAGAAAATGAGTAAAGTGTTTAAAAAACTCTGATGAACACCATCAGTGCCGATCATGATAAACGTATTAAAAAATATAACATATGCCTCAGAGTAAATTGTAGGAAAATTGACTACAATGCAAATGAATCAAATTACACTAGTCTTGGCAGCCATGCTGAGATAAAAACCTAACCAATAACCACAACCCAACAGCCAAAAACTGGGCCTTCAAAGACATTCAGAGATTGACAGTCAACTAAACCCATCAAAGCGTGACAATCTTAAAGGGAATTTCTGGAGTGAGCTCTCATCCAAACCCAAATCCCATATCCTGGCACTTGACAATCTTAAAGCGAATTTTAAAACCATGGATTCACCTTAAACACGCAAAAAAAAAAACCTAAAACATCTGAAATCCTAAACCAAAGGGGGCATCAGCCATACGAAAACATCAACTTTAATTGATGAAATCTTGAACCCTAAACTGGAATACAACAAGTGAGCATGCAGACATACCAGCCAGTAGGGCAAAGGCTGCACAGTCCGGCTGACGGACAACCACAAAACCCCATAACCCAAAAAGCAAGACAAGCCACCAATCAACAACATAAGCCACGGAGGGAACCTATTACAAACCAATCCAGGAAGTATCCCCATGTTCTCCCCAATATCATTAGCAACCCCAATCATCGTCACCTGGCTCTGACTAAACCCTAATACAGCTTTCAACGAGTGAGAATACAAAGGGAAGTTGTAAGCGTTCCCTGCTGCAATCTGAACCCAGACAGCTGCTCCTAAGCCGACCCATGGTGGCCTTGTGCCGGCTTTGACGGTGCCCATATCGTTAAGAGTGATTGAAAAGCTTCGATCTTTGCATGCGAGGGAGTGGGAAATGGTGGGGAGATTGAGAAAGATGCGCGCTTGTGTTGAAGTGGGGTTTAGGAATTGAGACCTCGAGAGAGAGAGAGAGTTGAGTGTACGTTTGAGTTTTGAGTTTGGGTGTGAAGATTTGGAGGTTTTGTGACTTTTGTCCAATGGACTTGGTACACACACAAAGTCACAAACAATGGTGTTGTGATTGTCGGTGTTGGTTTCTAAAATTAGCATTAAGTTTAGGTTTTAAAGCCACTGAATTCAACTTTTGACAATGCAAAATTTGAGCCACGGAACCACCAAAACAAGATACTTTCAAACTGTCACTATTCACATTTAAAACGATGGTGCAACAATCGATCAAAACACCTTCGTAATCAGTTGATTTATTTTATTTTTTAGAATGTAGGCTCTCCAAAATCTGAATTTAAATATTTAATTGCCAACTTAGGTGATATGTTTCTTGGATCTTGGCAATGCAAAACAATCTAAGTTATCACATGCATGAATCATGATTGTCAAATATTGACAAAGGGAAATACTATAATGTACCCCCACAGTCCAAAATGCTTTTTTAATTAAAATTCAATGATATGTTCGGCTGGAATCAAATACTTAAGATACCAACTTAAGGAACTGATGCTGGTTTTATTTATTAATAATGTACAAAAAAAAAAGGTTCGATGCAAATTAAAAGACTTGCCGAATAGCATGCTCTTTTGGATGCTCTAGCCTCTTCAAGACATTTTGATATTAGAAAATCTTTACTCTCCATTTACATTTACGAAGGTGTCTTAATTTGAGGTGTTTTTATCAATAATCTTGCATAGGAAAATGATGAGAAGATGGAAATGGCTTTCTGGGATTTTTTATTCTAGTCTTAAATGATAAACTTCTTCTTTTAAATTTTTTAAAAAAAAAGGAAAAATGCAAAATTCCACGAGATATGTGATCTATCGGATGTCCTGTTAGTAAGTACCAACGTAGATGCACAGCAAGAGATCAAAATAAACATGTGTACAAAGGAAGACGATCCACATGATAGCTTGTCCATCAGAGGAACTAACGAATAACGATACGGCAAATCATCAAAGTTAGGAACCGTTGTTCGCTAAAGCAGCTACACTACAAGATCAGTCATCAATCCATCATTATAAGGCTTAATATTTGCCCAAGGTACATTATATTATTAATACCAAATCCTCATTCTTAAATTTCATTTGATTAATGGCTCTTTGAAAACAACATCGTTTGATTCATTTGTAGTTAAGATAGGGTATCTTTTCTCCGTTTTCATTTGCCGCGATTTTCACGATATAGAAAAAATCCATATGAGGAAATTGATATGTAGGTGATTAAAAGAAAATTTCAATTCCCCACTTAATCTGACTTTTTTTTTAATTATTTGGGTGACTATTATGCCTTATCTACCCCGTCGAATCTCGATAATCGCACATATCTTGCACGACTTAAGTATCATGCAACTGGTTTCGCAAACATTACATCGCAGCACTCGAACCCAATTCCACCCATTGCAAAAGGTAGGATGAATCACAAACTCCACATCCACACCTAGGTAGAACAAATGCAAAACTCCACGAAATCAATCTTTATCTGCCACAAATGCTCCTTGAACCACCTTACAGTATATACTGATAGACTAGTGCGTTTAGACGCGACCACTTTTACATATGCCCACATTTAGCATTGAATTCAACAAGCGCAGACCTAAAAAAAAACATATGAGAATCAGCTCCAATTTCGATCACCTCTCAAGTCAAAGGTGTGCTTCAACGTAGCCGACTATAAACACAACACACGCCCTCAGTCCCCCCATCACGGATCCAGTCCAAGCCTCCAAGTCCCAACGTTTCTCTCAGCTAGCAAAATTGATAATTCAAATTAATCAACAAACATATAATACGCTTTCTTTTTTTGTGAAACGGATGGACCCATATGTCCTCACCTTCCACCACTTGACGCCCTTTTATAAAATTCTTAATGAAATTCAGTTGGGCAGTCAAAGAATGAAAATGGGAGACAGTTCTCACTTTTCCACAGCTCACATTTGGTCCCCCACCGCCAGCCTACTTATCCTCTGCCCCAATAAATTACTCCTACAAATCTTTTGGAGAAATATATTCTGTAACCCGACCGAGTCAATTAAATTCATTTTAAGCATCCTTCGTTCCTACAGTGATGCAGTGAGAACAGACGTGTGTTGTTTCGTTTTTAAAATCTCTTGCAAATTCGAGGTTTTCGATTTGAATGTCTCTATTAGATTTTTCACAAACTTTTCAACGTTTCCGTTTCCCTTTTCATCATCTATGATGCTCTGTTTTTCGAAAGTCTGAAAAGAGAAAATTAGTTTTAACAACAACAGGTGCGTCGCTAAATGTCGCAAAATGGATGAGTTTAGCAACGATTGATAAATTTCGCCACAGGAGGTTATAAGATTGTAACAACGACTATTAAAGTTTCATCGCTTAATGGAGAGGTACAAGATTTTAGCGACGACTAATTAAATTTTAACGACTATAAACTTTTTATCGATGAACACCAGCCTGCCTGAAACGTCCCGGAGTAGTGTTCAACATCAGCCAGCTTCTACCCATTTCCAGGCAGTAGTAGTTGATGACCATACGCTGCACCATCCTCATTCTTAACTTTCTTCATCAAAATTCAGTTCAGTAGACAAATAGTACCCACTAACTACATCAAACAGTTAACTTTGGGACCAAACCAAAGCATTAGAGGTAGAGCAGCTGGCTAGCTGTTACGCATTATAGTCACGCAATTTGATTCTTTTCCTTTTCCTTTTCTTATTCATTCATCTAGCATTTTATCATAGGGAAAAATGCCATTTAAAGCCTCAACTTTCCCGTTTTGCCCATTTAAATCCTCAACTCAAACTTGCCCATTTAAATCCCCAACTTCTCATTTTATTTTCAAAAAATAACTAACTTATGTTGACTTTGCCCATTATAGGCATCAGTTGACTGCTCAGTTGCCTAACGACAGGCCTATAATGGACAAAATCAACATAAGTTAGTTAGTTGGGGATTTAAATGGGCAAAATGGGAAAGTTGGTGATTTAATTGGCATTATTCCCGTTTTCTTTCCTCCCCATTGTTGAAAAATTTTCCTCATTGAAATGACAATTAGCAAAACGAGCTCTAAAAATATTACCAGTTCGAGGTTCAAGATACTTAACAATGGATGGGCTTTCAAAGCCAACACAAATCCCGAGACTTCTTTGGGGTCCCTTTTTGTTCTTTGAGGTGGTGCAATAGGCACTTAAATGACACAACCTGAAATTCTCAGATGATATATATTTGGCACTTGATCGAACGCAAGCAGCATTGGTGAGTGATCATTATATGCATTTGATCTAATGTGAATTAATTAATATGGCAGAATGTAATATTGTGTGAGACCACACTGAAGTGGGGAGCATTGTTCTCATTATTAAAGGCCTAGCAATAAGCTGAAAGCGCTTAATTAATGATTCAGCAAGACCATTTTGCGTGTGAACATGAGCTACTGAATGTTCCATAATTATTCCTACTGACATACAATAAACATCAAATGTCTAGGATGTGAATTCGTTGATCAGTGTAAAACATGACTATTATAGGCATATATTTTACATGTTTTCTCCACATTTATCGTATGAACTTGGTCATAATTTATGTTTATATTGTTGTTTCATGGCAAAAATACACTTTCTATCAATTTCAGAGGCAACAAGCAACACGAAGAAAAAAAGAGCAAAATCGGCAGTTTTTGGTCTTTCATACCTTGTGAGGACTCCATAGAGCTCATCCGACATCCGATTGGGACAATACCAAGTGATTTGGAAAGCTGATTCAAAGGCCTACAACTCTTATGTTGACCGCAAGAGCTGATTCAGACGTTAAGAAGGTCAAAATTAGTGTTCAATGTCGTACAGAAACTCTACTCGACCGAATGACCATTCTACTCGATCTAGTGACCAAAGATATTCGACCGAGTGGTCCAGAGAGGGATCACTCGATCGAGTGACCATCCTACTCGATCGAGTTACCATTCTGCTTGACCGAGCAAACCTTCAGACAGTTCGGACCTTCAGAGCTTCAAAAATTTCCACAGGGCACATCCGTTGTCTGATTGAGGTGAAACAAAGTGCATTGAAAAGCTAACTCAGAGATCTACAACTTTTATGTTTACAGAGAAGAGTGATTCGGACCATAAGATATTAAACCAAGATGATTTCTGTTAAACCATAACAATTGGGCAGATTCAACCAATTGGACCGAGTTGATTGTGACGGTCCAAGAAAT
>JAWWMW010099778.1:0-11035 GCA_035048345.1 Echeveria elegans
CTGTCACCTATTTGAGTTTTATAATTCTCATGTAAATCAGATCAAAATGTCTTAAATACACTCAAACATTGAATAATCATTTTTATTATAATTAAATGGATATCAATTGGATAATCTCAGTCATTGATTAGAAGGTACATCTATGGTTATGATCTCTTTATAATTTTTATATTTAGACATTTTTTTACATGATCTACCCATATAGATATATATCAACTGAGATAAAAACAAATTCTTATCAATTTTTTTTTTTTTTTTGTTGGGGGTGCAACACTGAACCAATGAACTTTTTTGTTGGGGGTGCAACTTTTTTTACCTCCCTGTTTTTAGTACCCACCATATTCTGTACCAATGAACTTCCGAAAACGCCAGGTTCCAAATATTATGATTACCCTTTAATATATATACTTTCCTAAATTGAGTTGGTTTTTTGTATATATAAGTAATAAAACACCACACAAGCACTGAATGATATTGAACCCTCTCTGCATTCTAATGCGTCGCCCTAGGCTACCAGTTTGTATTCGTCCCTCAAAGAAGATGCTCCCTATGAATTCATACACCGAAAGCAACCAGTTATGGGGTATAATAGCGTCTGCAATGGGCGTCATGGCCTTTAGCCAGACCCTCTTGGCTACACTCCTCCCTCTTCTTAGAACCATACTCCGACTCTTTAAAAAATTATTTGGCGCACACTCATCCTACTGCTACTTCGAGATCAAGGACTCCGATGCCGTCAAAACCAATTTGCTCTACAATGATGTCCAGCTCTACATCAGCTCCAACCTCATCTCCGCCGCAGCAGCAGGTCACCGTGACGCCTCCCGCCTCACCCTCACACGAATTGGAAAATCATCCACCATCATATTTGGTTTATCCACTGACCAAGAAATTCCTGACACATACAACAATGTTCCTCTCCTCTGGAAACATGTCATCTCTAAGCCGCGCAAATCCCATTCGAGGCATTCTTCCGATGATGATCATGAACCTAGCGAGGGAGAAAAGCAATGTTTCACTCTCTGCTTAAGGAAAAGGGATAGACAGATGATTCTCGATTCGTACCTGGATTACATTATGCGAACGGCAGCAGATATCCGCCGCAAAAATCAACAGAGACTATTGTACACCAACTCAAAAGACCTCTACGGCTACAGCGAAAGAGGTAATCCATGGCATTGTGTCCCATTTAAGCATCCGAGCACTTTCGATACCCTTGCAATGGATCCGGACAAGAAGGAGGAGATCATGAATGATCTTAAGGACTTCGCTTATGGTGGGCAGAGTTTTTATCAAAAGACCGGACGGGCTTGGAAGAGAGGGTACCTCTTATACGGTCCGCCAGGGACTGGTAAGTCCAGCTTGATCGCTGCAATGGCCAATTTCCTCGGCTATGACATTTACGACTTGGAGCTGACGGCAGTTTCTAGCAATTCTCAGTTGAGGAAACTACTTATGAAGACCACCTCCAAGTCCATCATTGTGATTGAGGATATCGACTGCACCATCAATCTCACAAACAGAAACTCTGGTAGAAAAACCGGTATGAAGACAGAGCAACAGGAAGCTATAGACAAGATGACAAGTAGTGAAAAACTTACTTTGTCCGGGCTGCTCAACTTTACAGACGGTCTGTGGTCGTGCTGCGGGAGTGAGCGCATCTTTGTGTTCACCACCAACCACATTGAGAAACTGGATGCGGCACTGCTACGTAGCGGAAGAATGGACATGCATATTTTCATGAGCTACTGCACTTTTGAGTCATTAAAAATCTTGCTAAAAAATTACTTGGACTACACTGAGGATGATCTTGCTGCTTTAGTGTGGGATGAGTTGGAACAACTTATTGATAAGGCACAAATGACACCAGCGGACACGAGTGAACATTTAATCAAGCACAGGAGGAATAAGGACAAGGCTGTACAGGAGCTGATTGGGGCAATGAAACTGAAAGTGGAGGGGAATGCTGGTGCTGAGGCTAATGAGAAACCCGATAAGCCAGAGAAATTGGATGGTGAAAATCACAAATAGAAGAAAAAGAAAACAAACCTTATACTCTCAAACACTGTTTTTAGTTTATTAGTCATCAAATCGGATGCAAAATGTGTTTATTTGTGTCATGATCAATCACTCTCTCTTCTCTGCCACCTTTGCACTTCCACTTCTGGAAAAAAGGAAAATTAAAGCAGATGCACTAGTAAGTGACAAAACGGATTCAGACTTCGAAAAACAAGGTCAAGTCTTTGCTTGGATTTTTAGTCCAACTTTGCTTTAAATTACGATAATTATGTAGTACAATTTTACCAAATTAAAACCAGGCCTAGACTGGATACCCAGATTTCAAGGGAAAAAAATGGCAAATCAACTGAGAAAACCCGGATCTATGAGGAGACGAGTCGAAATGAATCCTCTATAAGAGCGCACAAGAATACAAGATTCAAAACCAATTTAATCTTTAAGATTTGGAAAGGGAAAAAAAAGCTAAATAGGAATAAACTGGAAACGAATGAAAAACAAAGAAACTTCACCTATAGCCGGAACAGATGTTTTACAGCTTCATGCTCCAACGCGCCATGAACGTTGGTTAAACTTCGCCGATCATCAACAATCCACAGTTCACCAATCAAGGCAGTTTCATCACTCTTAAAAGCTTCAAAATCACTCAATAGCCCTCTCCAATTTTCAGATCATCCACCGATTGTAAGATTTAAACCTGTTGTCTTCAAATATCTCAAGAAACAGTGCCTATGGCTATTCATGTCGAGTCAATCAAGTGCTCAAGTTCACATCCAAAATATTCTCCATCTATTTCGCCAAAAAAGAGAATTAAACCGAAAAACTCACTAGAAACTATTGCAGATGCAATAGTAAGCTTGGACTCTGCAGTTAACAAATCCGAAGAAGCAACCACCACATCAACCCTAACGGCCTGAGAAGCTTTCGCAGCAGACACGACTGCCTCCCCAAGACTCTTGTACGCTAATGCTGTTGCATTTTTCTTTCCAGAACCAAGTCATATCAATCCAGCTCTCTAGAACCCAAACCTGCCACTACCAAAACAGTCAACACAGCCTTGCTAGTGAAATCCTCCTAAGATAATGCCTCCAAAAACGAATCCAGGTTCTTCAACACTGGATAGGAGTCTGCATCCTTAGCCTGGTACTTCTCTGTCACTCCCACGAAGTATATCTCCCCTTCCGTTCCGCCAAAGTCCCATCTTCGCAGCAAACGAGATTTTCTTCATGTCAAACAATCAAAAATCAAACAAAAAGCATTCACATAAATCACACAATCAGGTAGTCTCAGCTCAATCCACATTCGCAGTATTTCACATAAATATGCACTCAGTTCAACAAAAAATACTAATCTACTATCAAAATCCATATCTAATCATCATGATATATCAGCCAATCCTATCTAATCAATCCCAGTCACAAAATTTTACTAAAATATTTCATTTTTAATCATAAAAACATTGAAACAGATGAAAAAACTACATATGGAGCCTTAATTGGGGCTGCCTGAGTGAGACCCAGATTAACATAACAGTAGCAACAAATACGCCATGACCGTGCCTCACCGACTCGATCCATGAGGCAACTTTCACCTTCATTCAACTATACAGTGATTCAGTGATTGTAAACTATGTTTTCAGATCAGGTACCAGCATAAAAGAGGTTCAGTAAACAACAACAAAAGAAGCTTGATTGTGCAGTTATAAACCAATCAAAATGGAAACTCCATTTTACGGTAGGTTAAACAAAGTATACTACTGTCATCACCTAAATATAAATGCTGTGCCATGATGAATTCATTCAGAAAACTTGAGCACTGAATCCATCAGAGTACCTAATATAAGAAAAACATGTACGTTGGATAATTTATGGCATATTTCACTCTTATCAGTTTCTCTGGAATCAACCACAACTCCAACCTACTGAAACATATAATCCTATGCCTTTTAAATATGCCAGAACGAGCACAAAAGCTATGCTCATCGAAAACACTAATCAGTAGAAACTGCAACTCGTCCAATCAGATTTCGGTAAGTTATGGAAGTATGGAACAGTGATCTCAAAAAAAAAAGATCACAACCGAAGCTATTGAGCTGTCAATACGAAGCATCATCAGATTCAGCAAACACTGAGGCAGCATAGACTTTAACAAGAACAATAACTGAGAACACTAATAAAAATGTTAGAGGAATTGGGAAGTTAATGATTAGCAGCAGTGCAACTCCGGCATCACAAAACCCTTCAATAACCACACCCTAAATACGTGTAAGATTATTCAATTTCAAAGAAATTGTCAACTTATTTCACAACATGTACACAGTACGACTCCAGATGCTCCAAACTAGTTCAATAACCATAAACAACGTGGATACATCAAATTCAGAAGAAGGCCAGATGATAACAAACAAGTACAAGCTCATCCACAACAATAAGCCTCATACATTGCAACTCACACTTGTCCTCACAGGTTCTGATAAAGAGTCAAACAATGTTTACTCATAACGTAATGCATTCCCTGACCAATAGCTGTGTAAATATGCATCCGCACCTGAACTTTATCACTCACAAACTGCATATTAACACCCATGTGCATTACGTGTTAGACAAGATAGTTCACACAAAACTGGAAGAAAGGGTTAGAAGAAAACTATGGATGATACCTTTTATTTACAACAACACTGCCGTGATGAATCCACCTTGACGACCAACTGTGTTCACCATGCCGGCTACCCCCGTGTTCATCATTGCCCAACACATTCCCTCACATTCACAAATAGTCATTGGGAGGCCAGTGGAAGCAAGTACCACATATGTCATCGAAAGACCCAACGCGTAGCTCCTTATGAACTGACTTGCGAGATTTCACCGCGTGGATCTCAACATTTCGTTATTGAAAGTTACGACGCGTCGCGTGCGGCGCCGTTGGTGTTACGTTATTTGTGGCCTGACGTTGCAAATGGGATTTAGGGCCTGGCGATATAGGCTAGAGACACTATCCCCTCTTCTCCAGCAAACCCTAAGCGAGAGGAGAGGTCAATTGCGAGCTGTCAAATCCGGCTGTAACGGTGTTAACTTGCGGGGTAATGCGGTTTAAATCATTAAACACTAAGTGGGTTAAACAGGCGGATTTTTAATGCGCAGTGGTATAATGAAATTCTGTTTATTAACACCCATTTATTGTTATATTCAAAAAAATCATAAATATCAACACAATTAACAATATCAAAAACAAACAAAAATAAATTCGCCGGGTGGGGTCGGCACCGTGACCGAAAAATTGGCCGCGGTATTGCTTCTCCAATTGACGCCTGCCCCGCTGCATTCGTCCTGCGCCCTAGCTCCTCCGTGCGTAGTCTTCTCTGATCTTTGTTTTGTCTTTTTTAAAAAAATTAACATCGTTTTGTTACTAAAATTTTAAAAAACTAAAAACAAAACGAACGAGAAGGAGAGGCGAGAGCGGTCGGGCGAGCGGGGAGCGCGAGACGCCAGACACAAGGAGGCGAGGACGAATCAGGCGCAGTCGCTAGTCGAAAAGAATCAAGCAGAAGTAGCGCAGTTGGACGCAGTGAGTAGGCGAAACCTCGATACATCAGTGAGACAGTGACTTAGCATTGAGCACACTGCACTGTGCAGGTTAGGGTTTCATAATTTTTTTTGTAAAATTTTATTTTTTGGATGTTGATTTTATGATTTGAGGAGTTAGATGAGTTTGGTGAATTTATCATTTCGATTGCTTTTGAAATGAAGAATGTTTATAGGGCTTTATGATTTTGTTTTGATTTTGAAATGAAGAATTTATCATTTCGATTTTGTTTTGGTCATTTTACATTTAGGTGCTCAATGGACAAGTTTTTAATCAAACATCCTAGAGTTTCAATTAGTTCTTCTTGCGATAGTGTTGGAAATGATACACAAGGATTGGATAAAAATGTGGTTATCGATAGTTTTGATGAAAGTGATATTGTTTCCAATCTCGGATTATGAAAGTCGATTGATAGCTATGATGTGAATATTCGAGACCGTATTCGTCGAAAATATGTTGCTAAAGGTCCTTGTCAACCAAAAAGGTCATGACTTTCCAAAAACAAAATATGAAATGATAAGAGGGGTTTTAGAGATGTTTGGTATGATGACTATACTTGACTTGAATATAGTATATCAAAAATGCGACATATTGCTTTTAGTATTTTCTTTTCAAGCGTGGTCCTTGTCAACCAAAAGGCCATGACTTTCCAAAAACTATGAAAGATAGAATGTTTCCATTAGTCTACCACTTGATTGAATTGGTCTTGCTCTTACCTGTAGCGACTGCGACTATCGAGAGAGCATTTTCTACGATGAAACATGTGAAGACAGAGTTGCGATGTAGGATGGGGATAAGTATTTGGACGATTGTTTATTGGTCTACATTGAGAAAGAATTGTTCGTGAATATTCCTAATGAAAGAATCTTGAGGCATTTTCAAGATATGGATACTCGTAGGCGTCAACTACCTAGCCTTACTAGATTGTAATATTTTTAAACAGAGTAAATTATATGATATTTTTCTTTATTTTCTTGATCTTTATGAAGATCTATCATTTATTAACGTGTACTGTCTGAAGTTTTTTTTAAAAAAAACTCTTGATTTTAAACAGAGTAGAATGATTTTAAAAAAGGTTTGATAAGTGTAGGACTATACATGCAAATATGATGTAAATCTCACCGGTACAAATTTTGAAATACACGCATACATGCAATCTTATAAGACGATAAAAACTCTCACTGGTATGGATTTTGAATTATTATCGTATAATTCAAATTCATTAGCAGCATTGATTATTTATATAAGCTAATTTCATTGAACACTTTCTAGTCTAGTCATTTGTCGATAGAATAACCGCACTTGGCCAGTTATTCTCTCGATTTAAGAATATTTAACCTCATACATTACTAGTTTCTCCCTTTTCAGAAACAATTCTAGTCTGGATTCATCATTTGGGATACTTCCCCGAATTTGAGTACTCATGCAATTATGTCAAGCATTTTGTCAAGACATTTAATCATGCAATACACAAGCATATGTTAAATACAACTATTTCAACAACAAAAAAATCATTCATAAAATGTATGTAAAATCCCTTCTATCGATCATGAGTACTCAAAATAACTACTCACTCATTTCGTGGGAATAACAATATATAATTGAAATAAAATGTAGAACAAAGAGTAAAGTGAAGAAGGGTTTTTAAGAACAAAAGTAACGGTTATTCAAGTGTGGCTTGCTCTTGCAAAAATCTAAACTTGGAGATGAAAACTAGGAATCGGCCGTGTTTAGAATGGTCGAGTAGCACCTCTTGAGGGGGAGCTCTCCTTGATTTTGTGTGTGTCTTTCCTCACAAATGAAGCCCTTATTTATAGCATTCTTCCACCCCTCATGATATGCTCATCAAATCAACATCTTTTGTCATAAAATTATTCCATACAAACACTTTTAACTTTAATTTCAGATATTACTTGCCTTAATTAAGATCCCTTGATTATTTCTTCATAATTCTCCATAAATCCATAATTAACTTTTCTTTTCAAATATTTCTTGCCTTAATTAAGCTTCCCGCATTCTGCACATCCATTCGGCCGAGTGACTTTCTCACTCGATTGAGCCACCTCATCTGCCTGGCTCACTCGGTCCAATGATTTTCTCACTCGGCTGAATGACCCTCCTATGCCTGTTTGACTCAGCCAATTTACTTTTAACTCGACCGAATTGCACTTTCAAAGTCCGAATCACTCCTTGAGGTCAACATAAAAGTTGTAAAATTTTGAGTCCGTTTTCTAATGTTTTTTTATTTCATCTCAATCAAATAACGGATGCTCCCTATGGAAGCTTTCAAAGATTAAAAGGTCCAGAAGGTCCAAAAACTGCTGATTTTACTCAATTAATCCCCATTTTTGCTATGTTTTGCTCCAAGCTTCTATAATCACCAGAAAGGGTATTTTGAGCCCGAAACAGCAATGTGAGTGTAAAATACGACCAATTTTATATGTAAATGAGAAGAATACAAACGAATATATGCTTAAATAATATACATAAAATACACCAATCAAAATCAATACCCCACACTTGAAGCTTGTTCGTCCCGAACAATCTAACTCTAAACATAGTAACTTCTACTCCGAACTCAATTTCGTAGGAATCACCAATGCATTTAGAATATACACTAAGCCTTTAAACCCCTACACTATCCTAGTGGATGAGTTATAATCTCGTGAGAGCTTTCATAAAAAGGAATATCCACAAATTTTGGCGCATAACAATTCATCCATTTGAAAGTTCTATTTTTTAATGTCGTTTCCTAAGAAAGCCATTTCTTTTCTCAGCCTTCAAGCACATCAAATATCACCAATCATTCATGTTATGAAAATTATCGAAAATCACTCAAATCATTGTAGTCAAAAATTTCTCATAAAATGAATATCAAGAAATAACCTTTTGCTCGATCCAAATCTCCATTCGACACCCAAACTACGAATCATGAAGTTAAGCGCAAAGTTTTGAAAGAAAAACTTATCAAACCTGGGTCTTCTATGCTAGCTAGTGTAGTCCATAAGCTTAAGGTTTTGAACTCATATTCAAGCATTAGACTCAATATCATAATCCATAAGAGTAGAGGAGTTTCGATATTGAAAAATGAGTGTTAAATTTTCTTCCATAGACCCCATCATGCTTATGTATGTGCATACAAGGATCGTCCCTTAGCTATTCTCAATGGTTAGCACATAAAACAAGGCATCAAGAACTTTAAGTAGTGGACAAGAATATTTTGAATCTTTCAAGTTGACAGTTACTTTCAAGCGGGAAATGATATATATGTTCGAGCTAAATTTTCATATTTTCTTTCCTAACCATCGGCAAGTGTTCAACAATCTTATTTGTTATTTCTTTTCAAAACTCATTTTTTCTTCTTCTTGTACACCCCACACAAGCCTTGTTATAATGTCTAATAATACTACTCGAGTGTCACCAAAATGCACAATTATGCTAAAGTCACCAAAGGCAGTCAAAAAATTCCATGAAATACTAATTATGATATTTTTGAAATTTCCTTGCACAACTTATAAAAAAAATTCACTTTTCAAAGATGATATAAATTTTTGAAAATGGACTGAGCTAAGCTTTCCTTATGGTTCATCACATAGATTTTGAGACTTGAAATGAGCATTGCGCAAAAAGCATGCGGACTGGCCCTAGCTAGCATAGGTGAATGACAGACATGTTTTGTGTAACTAGACTCGTGTTTCAAATGTAATGTGTAAAAATATTACCGGAACATGTGATTAACTAATGATGTACATTGATATTGATCTGCATGAATGCTATATTTCGTATGAGCTATGATAACCTGATATTCTTTGTGACGATGAGTTGTTTTGAATGCTTTAGTGACTATGATGATTGGAGTAGTTGTAGTGTTATCGGTCGTCATTCGAACACATTCATTCATGCATTCATATAGCGTAGTTGCATTTGAGATTTGTGAGTATTCCCATTTCTGAAAACTCTCACGAGATTATAACTGGTCCACTAGGGTAGCCTAGGGTTGTTAAAATACTTGATGCATAAGTTAAATGCATCTGTGATCCCTAGACAGTGAGTTAGGATTTATTTAATTTGTTTTGTCATCGCATGAAACCAAGATAAAAGCATACTACTATATTCGAAACTTATATTCGTTTGGGACGAACGAATTGTAAGTGTGGAGTATTTTAATGAGTCAATTTATTGACGAATTATCCGCTATATCACTTATAAATTCTTGTAGCATTCCCGAGCATTTGTCGCTATCTCACTACTTTATTTAGTGTTTCAGGGTATTTATCCTCAAATAGAGATTTTGATGTTCATTGGAAGCAAAATGAGCAATCATTGATCAAAAGAGAGAAATTATGCAAAAACTAGACAGCTTGACCTTGCGCCTTGGCCATATTTCCAAGTACAACTCAAATGTCCGGTCGTGGTGAATGATAACTTGTTAGAAAGATGATTTAAAAATATACAACTTCTCGGTTTACACAAAATCCAAATTCGAAGGTTAAAGTGACTGAAACAGCAAACGAAGACAGAATAACTGCACCGTGCAATCAGAGGACAGTCAGCCCGTCACCCGCCTCAGCTCATAGCAACACGGCCGAGACAACCTCAGTGGAATCAAGGAAATACTGCCAAACCGTCTCGCCCATATCAGGTCCAGCGACACGACCGATATGACCTCAGGCGCAATAGGGAGCAGTTTTGTCGTGTTTCTTGACCTTTGGTGCTTCGGAAGCTTCTAGAATGAGCGCCCGTGTTCCGAGTGATACAAAACAAATTGAGTTGGAAATAGGACTCAAAATACGACAACTTTTATGTTTACTTCAAAGAGTGATTCAGACTTTAAAAAGACCGAAAAGAGCAAACAGTGTGACATTAGTAACATGCTTATTCTTATTATGTGCCGGATTTGGGGTGATTTTCCTGATTTTTAAGAGTACTATAAATACAGCATGAGAAACCCTAAAGAGGGTGGACTGAATCAGACAGAGACCGAAACAACACGAAAATTACACAAAGCAGCAGAGCAGCAAAGTGAAGAGAAAGACGGATCGACATCGCGCGAAACCTATTTATTGATTCTTGTTTTCTTTCTAATATTATATTATGGTGTTATTCACCATGACTAGTGAGTAGTCGTCTTTGTTCCGGGATCCTACGGATCTTGTGTAGTACTAAACCCTAGTTTGTGCGATGAACGAATAAATGCAAATTTTTATTATATGGTTTATTCAATTCTACATGTTATATATATATTAGTTGGCATTGAATGAGATGCCTAATTGCATGAACTTTATAGGTTAGAAACCAACACTAGCAATGACTTGAGGTGATTAATTGGACTGATGTAGAATTAACACTAACTACGGTAGCTATGCTGATAGTACATAGGTGAATGCTAGAGCGACATCGGTAATCTTGAATAATAGGAGGAACATTGTGGATGAGT